>JAYRCH010000895.1:0-18184 GCA_037179445.1 Phengaris alcon alcon
GATCCCACACACGATGGGGTAGAATGAAATAATATTTTTCATTCCCACTTCACATGTACCCCTAAAAAAAAGATTATAATTTTACAACCCCAAAAACCGAAACCTATAACTATACCAAATGTTATCAATTTATATTCATAATAACAGAAGTTAGCGAAAAATAGCGAACAGAAGACAGTAGTAGACAGACACACAGACCCCAAAAACGTGCGAGTCGGGCTCGCGGACTAAGAGTTCCGTACAAAACGGCTAAAAATCACGTTTTATGTATGAGAGGGCATTTAAATATTTTTTTAAATACACCTTCTGTGAAAATTTCAACTCCTAGCTATCACGGTCCATGAGATACAGCCCGGTGACAGACGGACCTATTTTTTTACCCTTTGGGTACGGAACCCTAAAAATGACTTTTCACACTTGCATACGACAAAATTTACAAAATAGGGAGACGTACGTCTAAACAACATGTATACACTAAATTATTTTGTGCAATTTAATCGATCCAATATCCAATTTAATCAACACGTAAACAAAAAGACGATACGACACTATACGGGAGGAGAGGGACACTTAATCCTTAAGGGAGACTAGGTACACCTACTTTACAGAGCCAGTATGGGCAAAATCTACTTTTACAGCGGCTATGTCGTTATACGATACCAGCAATTTTCTTTCTAAATGAGTAGAATCGTCAGATATGGCTTTTTTTTAAATGGTGGACGAATTTTTTTTTGCAATCTTAACAATTCGCAATCTAAAATATAGGTTCTAAGTAACTGTTAAATCAGGTAAAAAACTTTTGTGTTGTAAGTTTTTTATCTGATTTAACAGTTACTTAGAAACTATATTTAAGATGTGTTACATACATTTAAAATTAACATTAGTGGTTTTTTTTAAAAGAAAGGTACAGAAGAAAGTGTACTAAACCGTAAAAATGGCGGTGAGTAATTGTAAAATTAATGCTAAAACACCGCATCGAATAAAATAATAGAAATTTAAGCTTGGTCTAATTTAGCAATAAATGATTAAATCAACGTGTTTTAAAAACTTAAACTTGCATATTATTAATCAGATAAGGCATCAAGTGTCCTTTATTTGGGTACAATTCCCTGTATTTAGTTTTAGTAGGTAAATTAGTTTTTTTTTTCACTGATATTCAGCTGGTTCTTACGGATTCTTGTAGCCAGATAAATTCCGCGTTTCCAGTGTCCCCTTTTTTCAAACGGGTACGACAAGGGGGGATAAATGTCCCCAGTCCCCCCTAATGCTACCGTATTAAATGTCACTTTATTTACCACGCAATAAAGAAATAGAGAGAAACATTAATTTGGTCGAATTCAATATTCTTGTGTCCGTTTAGATTGAATTGGAAGTGATCAGAGTAAATAGGTACAATAGTACCTTGAACACGATTGCTGTAACGTAGACATGACGTAAGGAAAACTATACCTAATGATAATAAACTCGACAAAATCCCTAAAAATAGTTTTATTTACAAATATTATAACAGGTAAGCTAAACACTGTTAATCTATTGTATAAAGATAAGAAACTATTTACAATATTTTTCACGGGAATAAAATAAAGCTTAATACAGTACGAGTGTCGTACTCGTACTTTAATTGTATTTTGTTTCATTTTATTCTCAAGTTCTCACTGTCTTTCGGCAAACGTCGTCTTTTGAACAACGTGTGTCATTTCATAGAAAAAAAGTTGGCGAGCGCCAATAGCAACATGGTTGTACTATAGTAGCCTATCATCACGTTTTCCAATATAAGGAACACATCAACATAGTCTAGTTCGCATTTCCGCCGCGAGGCGAATTATGAGCGCGCGTGTCGCTTCACCTACAGGCTTTAGTTTATTTATGTTTGCCTAGTCTGAAATGAATTTCAGCTTCGGCAATCTATTTGATCGCCACCGTGGTAAACGAGCTATTCCAGTGAACATCGACGTTTTTGATATTTTAAATAACCTATCAGAGGAAGACCGTCACAAGTCACAACTCTTTGGGTAGGTACCTACTTTAATTGTTAACTATCCGTCTGTTCTATAGACGGCAACATTTTTCAAGTTATTCATTATTTTTAAGTTATCTCTACGGAAACCGCTCCCAAGAACTGCAATGAAAGTAAGGTCTACATACATATATATAATTCTAGTGTCACAGTGTTTCTTAGAGAATTTATGTGAAACGGCTTGACCTATTTTAATGAAATTTTGTAAGTTTTTTCGGTAGAGGTTGTAAGCTATCTTTCATTCCCCTAAGTGATGAGGGTGGCCCACCCAAATTTTTTAAATTGTTTTATTCATATTAACCCTCAGTTTTCACATTTCTAACATCAACTCCCATTGTTTAATAGCGACATTAGTAATGTAACAATCTCCTCAGTGGTCGATAGGTCTGTAGTAGTTTGTAGGTGTAGGTAGTAAGTGTAGGTGGTAGGTGTAGAAACTGTATGTAGGTGGTTGTTTATTTATTCTAGTTCATCGTTAACAGAACAACGCCTGTTGGGTACAGCCAGTAAAATTCATAATAATTTAAACCAGACCGAGTGGCCAGGTATTATCTATATCTACCTACTAACCTATATTTTAATTTTGAACATAATAGTTTCGCCTGCACCGTTTCGACAACGATTGCTGCGAACGTTTCAGGTTTGCTGAAATATTAACAAAGCTAATTAGGCAAAGGTCGCGGCACGAGCTCTAGAATTTTCGCTCGAAAATAACACTCGAATGTATTTCACACCACGTTAGTTTGGTAATATGAGAAAAGATGAAATTACAAAAGAAAATTAACGATATTAGGATGTAAAGAAACAAGTGTAAAATATTTTTTGTTGAGAAAATTACTATGCCGAACTGCCGTGCCGACCTTTATAGATCAATTTTCAATATTTTTAAGCAAAAAAAAAAACTGAATTCCAAAGTAAAAAACAACAATGTCCTTAAAATGCGCTATGGTATGAAATAATTCTTACTCTCTAAATAATTCTCCTTTTCAATTCGGTTAAAATATAACTATTTTTCTACTCAGTCTTCATATTTTGAAATCGGTATCAGCCCAAACAATTGAAAAAACAATTAATTCAAGCAAAAAACCATATCCCGAAAAAAAAAAATACTTTACAGAACTCTCGTTCAAGTTGGCTGGTACCGACTTCAAAATTATAAAGATTGTATAATATTAATAACACAGATTTTCCTGAATTTTTCATAAGTTTCTATATTTTTAAACGGCTTTCAAACAAAAAGAATCAAACGAGACAGTCAAACAAATGTTTCTAACCTTCCGCTCAAACAGCGGCTAGTAAATAGAAGGCCAATTTCCCATAAAGCACAGAATCAGGCGCTGGTACGCATAATGAGAACTGAATTTAGTGTCTGTTTACGCGCCCAAACGGAATTAGATAGCTGGAGCCTGGATTTACTGACCTCCAGATTGGATAGGAACGCGCTACCCGCCATTTTTATTTTCAAATTAAAGAGGTTCCAACGGGTTAATATTGTATGGCTTTCACCAGTTTGACATATTGAATTGGATCTTGAATAATTTAGGATAGTGTTTTTGTAAAAATATTACTTTTATTTAATAAATTACCTGCTGAATATAAAAATAAACAATTTTACCCTGAGATTTTTTTTAAATAAATTATATTAATAAGCGGCTAATGGATTATGGAGCAATATTTTTATGATTATACAGAATACATGCAGTACAAAGATTGTACTAAATGATGTTACTATGGTTCCCTTTTCGTGATATTTGTATACCTACTATTAAATTATTTGAATGTTTTGGACATAACCTATGACTAGCTATAGTATCATCGCAATCCGTACGGCACTCTTGCAAATTAATCATTTATTTATTTATCGTAATTTATTTCTTCTTACCTACGGCTACTAAGCCCAACACACTGCCTAATTTGAAGCTATTCTGCATCGGTAAAACATGTCTTAAGTCAGTGAGTAGTAGTTAAAAGTTTTAGAAACTCATTGGCTAAATGAGTTAACTATGTATAAGCAACAAGCCAACTTAGTTCGATCAATACTTTTGAAATTTCCTAGAAAAAATGTTTGTGACTTGGAACCCTAAAAACGCTCCGTGAAAATTGCGTGCAGTTTAACCGGATTTGTTTCGACTCGGCAGGGGGACGGGGGAGGGGTGAAATATAGCAGGTCAATATAATATGTAACGTGAGAGCTGCACACGGGCTCCAAAACTGTTGCTTTGCAGATCTTACAGGTGTTTATTTTAAAATGCGCAGAAGTTTGGGGAAATCGCGTCGCGTCGCTTAGAAGTTTTCTCTTTCAACAAATTATTTTTGGGTAAGTATAAGTAATAGGTAATACTTCACAATGCTACTATGTATATTATATAATTTAGTATTTACAAGGCATATTATGCTTATCTAAGTAGGTGCTTACTGTTTCATTTTTAGTGAAACTGCTATCTTCTAAGCAGATATAGTAGACTAGACTGCATAAAAATAGTAAAAGATAGATCATAGTAGGTAAGGTAAAAATCATCTCCATCTTTCTATGGTCTTTTAATCATATTAATATTATACGAGTAAGAAGTGGTAAATACTAAGTGACCTTTAAGGACGCTTAGAAATTTGACATAAATTTGCTGCTTTTCGATCGATTTTGCGACCAAATGAAACAAAAGCCTACAAAACTAACAATTGGCACAAATAGAGTACTTCTTTATCTATTTAGTGATATTATAAAAAAATATTATCTTTAGTATAGCAAAAACAAATTTCCAGAACATCATCACCCAAAATTTTCAAAATGTAGTCGTGTTTACTATTTAGGATCAGTTTCCAATCCATAGACGTACATACACACACCGGCATATTTAGCGGAACATAAAATAAAGGTTTGATATAAGGTTGCTGGCTGGTTTATACGTCATTTAATTTAAAAAGAAATATTTTCAATTTAAGAAAACAACTGAACATCACATTTTATGCAATTGTTTTAATTTTATTCAAATACACCTTATCTGGAGCGAACTTCGAGTATTTCTTCCTTCTGAGTTTGATTTAAAATTTCATTGAAATACTGTTTTTTGTTAGTTTTTTTAATCGCGTATCTTTTTGGAGTTGAGGACTGAATTATGCCTGACTTAGCCCCAACGGAGATTGCCAGGGCACGAAATGCGAAGAAATGGTCAAGCCTACAGAGTGATATCCAGAGATCTTGGTCGACCAGTTTCAACGATCCATCGCAGTATCCAACGGTTCAGGGAGACCGGTACTTATATGAGAAGAGCAGGACAAGGCAGAAAAAGTCGCACTTCGAGTAGGGATGATCGTTTCATTCGGCTTCGTGTACGTAGGAACCCCCGTTTGACGGCCGCCCGACATGAGTTAGAAGCAGTGCGGGGTGTAACCGTAAGTGAGCGTACGGTACGAAGAAGGTTCGAAGAAGCTGGTTTAGGTTCATTTGTGCCCGCCAAGGCTCCAAGGCTCGAGGTAAATCATCGTAGAAACAGGTTAACTTTTGCTCAGTAACATCGACTTTGGAACGCGGACCAATGGAGTAAGGTACAATACCTAGTGATGAGTGCAGAATTCTCTTAAATCAAATTGACGGCAGGCAAAGAATATACAGTAATACTACAGTTGCATACGGTGGTGGATCAATAATGGTTTGGGCGGGCATTTGTTTGGGAGCTCGCACAGACTTGGTAGTGATTGACAGAGGGAGTCTGACTGCAGACCGCTATATCAGAGAAGTTTTAGAAGAAAATGTCGTACCGTTTGCCCCATATATCGGTGACGATTTTGTTTTTATGCAGGATAATGCTCGGCCGCATACTGCTCGGGTAATTCAAGCTTATCTTAATGATATGAATATCACTGTTATGGAGTGGCCGGCGAGATCACCGGATATGAACCCAATAGAGCACGTTTGGGACTTGCTGAAAAGAAAAGTTAAGTCCAGAATTCCAGCTCCTGCCAACGTGGGTGAACTGCGAATCGCCGTAGTTGAGGAATGGCGGAGACTATCCCAGGAGACCATCGATAACATCATTCTCAGTATGCCTAGACGGGTAGAAACTTTAATAAGAGCACGTGGAGGAAATACGCGATATTAATCACCATTTTTCTAATTTAATTAATTGTTATTTTAATATTAATTTTCACTATTCCCGGATACATGAAAAGTTCAAAAATGTACCGTTTTTCACAAGTAGCCTTTACTCGCAAAATCTGTTCTTAATGTAATCTCATTTTAAGTAAAACAAATGAAACTTTAATTAACAAAGGAAGTGTAGTAAGTAGATTTTAAAATAAAACCATATTTTTTTAATTATGGACCTTTTTTGTGTTCCGCTAAATATGCCGGTGTTTATTATAGACGAGGCATATTGAGGCAAAACTGTCTCCACTTTGTTGCATAATGACAACAGTAGTTTTAAGAGATGTAATTGTCAATGTCATATTGACAGATGTCACGAGTAAAGCCTATTTACTTAGGTTTATTTTAGATAAGTAAAAGGCTATTCTCAGTGTAGACTGTAGACGTATTTGTGTTAGACATATCTCATATGTAATACGTATCTGTGTAAAGCATCAATAAAGGAGAATATAAGAATTGTTGCTGTATTATTATCATCACCACTCAAGCGTAAGAAGGACATACAAATCAAGAGGTCGTAGCCCACTACACACTTATACTACACACGTTTTTGGGGCTATTTTGACATTTGAGGTACGGTGAAATCAAGATGGCTGACATTTGAGGTATGGTGAAAACGAAGATGGCGTTACTTGTATGAAGATTTGTTGTGTCAAATGTACGTCATAGCCTGTCTTTAGTTTTGAAATCTTTGCCTAAATCTAAAAAATATTGAAAAGTCACTTGGAAAAGCATAAAAAGTCTCCTCAAAATGTTCACGTGTTTTTCTGCCATGCATGTATCTTAAAACGTGGCAATAAGATTTGTTTTTATTTGGTTACTGTCTGGATTTATTGCGCAAAACATGTCCAAAGATATGTCAACATTCACCATACTCGGGAACATGTCAAACAAATTTTCTTAACCGCGTCCTTGATATTAAACCTCAATACAGTTTGAGACTTTGAGAGCCACTGGGCTGGTGCTCGATGTGCACAGCTCTATGCAGTATTAATTTATTTGCAGAACATTTTGATGTTGGAAATCTATTCCCTCGGCATTCCGCCCGCTCAGTTCATGAATCGCGCTGCAAGTTGTTTTAAATTATATTTAGCTACGAAGAGAGTCGAGTAGCTTAACTTCCATCGACCATTTTTGGAAAAGCTAGCTTTTGTTTTTAATGGTGTAAGTACCTGTGGTTTAATTTTCGGTAAGTATGTCTTTTTGACAACCTCTGTGACTCAGTTGTTAGCGTATTGACGCTCAAGACGGAGGTCGGGGGTTCGAATACCGCCGAGGGAACAAAAAGTTTTCTGTGTTGAATGTGTGTATCTGTGTATTAGATAATATGTGTTTAATATAATAAAAATCATAAATATATGTATAGTATAAAAGTATTAAATATACTTGCCGTTGTCTGGTACCTACCGGTGACACAAGTTCTTCGGATACTTAGCACGGGGCCAGATTGACGTGAAGTGTGAAGCGCTCATAGATATGATTATTATAAGTAAAGTTTTAACAAAGAGAAAGTTAACCCAATATTACGCTTTGACGTACACAGAAGAAGGTATAACCTTCCTCTTGCCTCATCTGTGTAGCAATAAACAAAATATATTGAAGTAAATAATTTTAGATTCTCCATCAAAAACCGTCCCACACACCGTACAATGTTGAAAACAGATTGTTTCTCGAAAACATTAAACTCTATAGTAATAGAGTATGGAGATTATTACCCCGGTCTTGGACTTCTATAACCCTAAAGGGGCGCATTAAATGAGGGTAAAAATTTTGTGTCATACGTGTTAGCTAAGGGATCGAGGCAGGTGACATTGATTATCAAAATATTTAAATATGGAAATAAATCAAACGCCCGAACATATTCCGCACACGGCGCCATTTTCTAGAGGTACGAATTTTCACGCTTGAAAATATAACACGAGCAATTGAGGATTTTGTTTCATAAAATGTTTTTGAGATTCGTGATGATCGTGTAATGATATAATTATTATTTGAATAATAAAAATGCAACACTAAACTTTCGCAAATTAATTTGTAGAATTTTCTTTTTGGCGATATCTTTCAATAGACCTTTCTTTGGCGGCTATAAATGCCCAACACCATTAGCAGTATTTAAAAGTTATAGCATCAAGATAAAAATTAAAAAATATATCTGTCGTCGTTTCTGAGCTAATAAGCTTCCGAGCCTCGCCGGGAAAAATAATACGAATTAGGCTAAGCCGAGATCACCTCGCGGTTCCAACACCAAATCAAATGATTTCGTTATATTTTACTCTATGGCTTCCTTGAAATCACAAAATATAGTCTACATACTTTGTCTTCGACATGGCGAAATTGCCACCATTGGATAAAATTCTTATGTTTACGCGAAATTAAATTACTAGTATTTTAATAAAAAAAAACTATCCACTTTTATTAATTTTATATAACATAATATTATGTACTCAGTTATAGTTTATCCCGAAGTCGAAGTATTGACAGATACTCTAGCGATGTCGATAAATACTTATAAATTACACTGGATGTTGCCCGCGATTTCTTACGCGCAAAAGCAAATCCCGCGAGAAGTGAAAATTTTGCCGCGGTGAAAAGTAGCCTGTGTTCTTCCCCGTGGTCTAACCTATATCTGTGCCAAATTTCATCAGAATCGGTTCAGTAGTTTCGAAGCCTGTTCAATGCAAACAAAGTAACCAATATTTCCTCTTTACAATATTAGCATATAGTTAAAATGGTTAAACAGCTAGTTATTACAAAACGCACGCTTTAATGGAGCATTGTGTAATGTGTTCGTGGAAGATATTGTATTTTAAACATAATTGGAACACCGTGCCTTTACCTGATCCAACAGACGGCTTTTCTCTCAAAGATTATAATTTACATTTTCCTTAATTTAAACAAAGTATGAAATTTTAATTATCATGAATTTTCATGTCAAAAGCTAAAATTCTCGTACAGAATGGCACTGCAAAAGGTGACTCGTCGAGAGCTAGGTAACCTAGGTTTTAATAAATCCTTTGTGCTTAGGAAATGTGAGGTCTGCGCTGTACGAATGTTACTACAAGGACATAAAGGTATTGTTGATTTTTTCCTTGTGTGATTACTTTCTTTGTCTAAGGAACGCACAAAAGTTAAATAGCGAAGTGTCTGGCTCTTGGCTGGCTTTAAGCTCGACTAAGACAATTCTTAAAAAGAGCTATCGACGTATTGACAAACGCAAAAGTATGTAATAGTTTCTAAAGATTTTGTACACTGTACAGATCTATAAAGTATGATAATAATGGAGACACTTTGCCACAAATTAGGTTCATTAATAACATAAAAAAGACGTGTTAAAAGTCAAAAAGATTTAATGCGTCCTAAAGGGCCTAGAGATAATCAGTGGGATTGGTAAAGTTATCGAATAACAATTAAAACAAACCAGCGAGCCTTACAGTAGTCGCAACTAGCATATGATGTGTAACATTTTATGAAAATATTAAAAAGAAAAAACACAATGCTTAGTACGATTTTCTAGTATGATAAAAAATACGGAAACTTTTCCATTAAGCAGTGATAAAAATCAACGTCAAAATTGAAAAAAGCTTAAATATACTGAATTATTTTATTCTAATCTGACGGCCAACAGGAAATAGCGGAAGCGCGCACTATTTGATTTGAACAATCAAATGAAATAGTGTGCGCTTCCGCGATTTCCTGTTACACGTACTTCTGTCCCATTTCACGAAATCACTCCCACAAATTGCAAGAAAGCGAGAAGACAGATGGTACACATCAAAAAATCATCACAGCGTCTATACAATTATTTTCATTCGACAACGTTACGAATACGTCGTTGTCAAAATATGATTGAGGCCCACAGTATGAAAACATGAGCTCCGCGTAGCCGTAGCGACCGTTGGCGCGCCGTAGCACCGCTACGCGCTACGACTGTAGCAGCGATGACGCAAGAAATCGCACTTGGCCGCCATTTAAAAAATATGGAGGTCACCCTGTGGTCGAAATTCACCCATATGAATTCATATAACATTTTAGTTTGAACTTTATACGGGTTATTTTGCCTCTTCAATAGAAAAAAAATTTAAATGTGACAGATTGACAAACTTGTAAAAAAAGCACGGCGTGTGTTAGCAGCGTAGTGTGTGTTGTTGTTATTTTTATTGATTTTATATATTTCTAAGCATTGTATTTAAAAATATATAAGTTTGCTGCACACCTTCTTCCAAATTAACTTTAATTTACCGGAAATATTTCACACTCCTCCCGTTGCACAATCCCCGTGGTTTCACGTCAGTGAAAAGGGCGAAGTTGTAAGTTGGCCGATGGTTGGCTAGTTATGGCCATATTTTGAGTTTAATATATTTAGGCATAACTCAGTATTCGTAAATAACGGGATTATTGCTTTCATAATAATTTACATAAACGGAACATTCTAATTCACATTCAGAAGATAACCATCACAATCTTCCATTTAATTCGAAATAAATAAATATTGCGAAATAATAATAACGTTTTGCGTCAGTATTAACATAAATTGTATATTAATTCCGTCGTTTTCAACGGTTCATTATGTTCGAGAAGTGTTCGTAAGCCTTTACTATAACAATTTTCATTGTACACGCTCATTGTATCGATTGTAATAATTTAATTTGTATTTAGTTCGAACTAATTTCAGCTTTTCAGCTCTCACTGTTCAGCTTCAATCGAGCTGAACAGTAATAATTATTAATTCAAGATTGTTAGCCGACTTTCAAAAGGAGGTTATTTATTTGATATCCATTTATATATTTTTTTAATGATCGTCAATTTATCAATGAGTTAACGATCGACAGAGAAATAACTATATTTTTAACCGACTTCAAAAAAGAGGAGGTCCTCAATTCGACTGTATTTTTTTCATGTTTGTTACCTTAGAACGTCCGACTGGGTGAACCGATTTTGATGATTCTTTTTTTATTCTTTTTTTATAAACCGGGTCTTCCCGTTTAGTCCCATTTCAACTGGGTCCAGTTCTGACAATAGCATCCACGAGAACACCATATAAGTCTCTAATAAATTTACTTTGGAAGTCTGTTTTCATTTTTTGTTTAGAAATAATCCCTGCTCATATTATAAATGTGAATGTAAGTTTGTTTGTTACTCTTTCACGCAAAAACTACTGAACGGATTTTGATGAAATTTGGTATGGTAGTAGTTTAGGCTCTGGATTAAAACATAGGCTACTTTTTATCCCGGAAAAGTACAGTGATCCCGCGGGATACTCGATAGTATATTTATAAAACTATAACCCGGGCCATTATTATGAATCTATTGATGCCTTTTTTATCAAAATCGTATCAGTAGCTTAGGCGCTACGGTGGAACAAGCAAACATAATGAAAGTTATTATTCTTCTGGTCTTATAAACGCATCCTTATGCTGGTGCTGCTATAATGCTGGTCGTACATGCTACGGTTTAGCGGAGACGACTACCTGTTAAGGTTGTGTCCTTATCTCCTTACCTACCTACTATACCTTACGTGATTACTCTACAAAAAGGACACTCGGTCTAGCGTAGTACAGCAAAAACGTAGCAGATACGTTTCATTACCTTTTCCTTTATCTTTCTCACGTATTTTTCATACGTAGGTAGGTTATGTATAATAAATTTTCATGCTCTAGACCTAGAGGCAGGAATTATGACTCATACATAATATAATAACATCTGTGTAACCAATTTCCTTGAAAATAAATGATTCTATTCAATTCTATATCCATGAAGTCGCGGATATTAACTAGTAAAAAAACAACTAAATCTCATCTCCTGTAATAAAAATAAAAACACAATCGATATTCAGTTAGACGAGCCGGCGCCGGCCGCCGAGCGCTCCCGAGCGTCCCCGAACTTACCCGATCGAGGCCGAACATTAAAACATTTGGCCCCACAAAGCATCAATCGCTATCGGCATAATAACACTTATGGAGATTCTTGCAGTAAAATTACCATAATAGCAAAGATTTCGGAACGTGAGAACAACTGTATAAAGCTCATAATATAAATATTATGGCTGCTAGATTTATGGCCTAGAGCCTTATGTGAAGACGTGAAAATAATTTCAAACAGGATCATCTCATTTGAAAAACGATAATAGACATTTTTGCATACCAACTGATTTAGTGACTTGCGTCAGGATTTTATTCCAATATGGATATTTTCTTTTTTGAACGGAGAACTTAAAAGTGTGACTTCTTCGGCTAATATCTTGTGACATAGCCGTGTGACCGTCAGACATCGGGAATTCGATTTTATTCTCATAGATTTTCATACCCCGGGCTCCCCCGGGCTTATATATGAAAAAAAAGAAAATTCTTATGGAGTAAACTCCAGTTTACTCCATAAGAATTTTCATATATAAACTCCAGTTTACTCCATAAGAATTTTCATATATAAGCCCGGGGGAGCCCGGGGTATGAAAATCTATGAGAATGAAATCGAATTCCCGATGTCTGACGGTCACACGGCTATGTCACAAGATATTAGCCGAAGAAGTCACACTTTTAAGTTCTCCGTTCAAAAAAGAAAATATCCAAATATATAAAGTAATAAGATAACATAAAACCTTCAAAAAGTACACAAATCAAAAATTATTATTTTTTTTAAAAACATAATGTATATATTACAAAATATAAAAAAGGTTATTAACTACGCTATGTACACACTACAGAGTATTTTTTATTTTTTGAGTGCACTTACATTCTTTGCAATGCACACCAAATTTTACTTTTTAGAGTAAACTCCAGTCGTACGCCGGAGCTGACACACACACTTTTTTTGACATCATAATCTACATTTTACACTAATTAGTAATAATTAATTTAAAGAGAAAATATTTTTATTTCTGTATATCTATAACGAATAAATTCAAAAACTACTGAACCATTTTCAAATACTCTTTGAGCATTAGATTGCCAATATATTCCTAAGTCTAATCTCATCTAAGGCTATGTTTGTTGCCCGAACGAAGCCAGGAAGGGCCTCTGTACTCGTACCAATTAAAATCACGGTGAAATAATAAATAAGATTTTACGATAAAATAAAAACCGACCAAGTGCAAGTCGGACTCGCACACGAAGGGTTCCGTACCATTATTATCTATACAAATATTTGTATATATAATGGTACTAATATTAGTACTAATTTCGAGCACTAGAGGTACTAGGTAGGTACCTCTTAATATCGGAAAAAAGCAGCAAAAAAAATAAGTTTTTTAATATTTATTTTACTCTGTTTTTTTTTTGTTTTATAGCGGCAACAGAAAACATTATCTGTGAAAATTTCAACTGTTTAGCTATCACGGTTCACGAGATACACTCTGGTGACAGACAGACGGACAGCTAAGTATCAATGTCGATGAATCACTAACCTCTTCCGTTTCCTCGGATAAAATGTTTAAAAAACAATCTAAATTACATATTATTTATACACCAAAAACTATAAATTGTATGTACCTAGTATAATTTTATAGAACTTAAATAAAGAATTTCGTATTCAGTAAAAAATGTTGAAGAATATTTTGAATGGGAATTTAAATTACTTTCGCTGTATTCTCGTTTCCCCCGAGTCAACTGTATTTGATATGAGATTTGGATTAAAATTTGGCTAGGAGATTTATTTTGTGATTAGTGATTACCTACTTTATAAATTTATTGATGTAGGTAGGTACCTTTCACAATCGTGATTGGCGATCGCCAAGTTACCAACTTATGAGCTATAACACACCCAAATAGGTATTATTTGGAGTGATACCACAGCCTCACAACAAAAAAACTAACGTGATGTAAACTTTTTTAATTTCGTCTTTCGTCTGAGTGAGAGTTGGAGACCTAATACAAGGAAAGCTTAAAAGTTCAAAGTGGGCCAAACGCTGGTGTTGCGATGTCCAAAAAAAATATTTAGTACCTAACTCGGATGTGAGCTACTAACCGACTCTCACATGACAGTAGCTCGTATGATGCGGTCACACGATGCGAATAGCCGTAGTACTGTACTGCAGTAACTGACTAGGCCAGCTTGCACGAGAGTTCGCAATGTGCAACCTAGTCTTAATGGCACTGCCGTTGTCAACAAATCAATGTTTTTGATAAGTGACTTAGATAATATTTATGAATTTCGGTGTACCACGGAGCGGGCACCGAATTTTCAGCGGTCGATAGTTGGGAGATATCGCCGCTCGTCCCCATGCTTCGCCAGCGTTTGACGAACGATCACTTTCACGTAAACTTCCTTCAGCAATGCGGCGTTTCCTGAAATATCGTATTAAATAATATCTTCAAGAACTTTTCTATTTTACATAATACTTTAATCTTCATTAAGTAGGTACTTAAAAATTATAGTTAGCTAGGTAGTTAAAAATTATATAAGGTTATATTCAAAAACATTTAAGCAAGTTTGCTCTGCAGCAAAATATCTTCACATTAGAAATAAAATTAATAATTCGAAAAATAAGATTAAAACAACTTGGCAAATCATTGCAAATGAAACTGGAAGAGTCACCAGCCGCAACACATATTTTAAATTGAATATAGATAATAAAATAATTAAATCCGACAGTGAAGTTGCAACTGCTTTTGAGAAATTCTTTGCTGACATTCCAGTTTCAACTACCAAAAATGTGTATGCCTCTCCTGCTGACGCTGAATTACTTCTTAAAGATAATGTAAAAGAGTGTGAAATCGAATTTAGATTTAAAGACATAGGACCGCAAGACATTATTAAAAATTTTAATTTATTAAATATTAAGAATACTGCAGATTTATGGGGCCTATCAATGAAAGTTATTAAATCTATAATCGATATTATCGCACCTTACTTAGCAACTATTTTTAATGATTGTATAAAAAGTGGCGCATTTCCTGATCTAATAAAACATAGTAAAGTTTTACCTCTGTTTAAGTCTGGTAGTAAGTCGGATCCATCTAACTTCCGACCTATATCAATTTTTCCAACACTAAGTAAAATATATGAAAAAATAATACTTACTCAGTTACTAGCACACTTTAATATAAATAACATTTTACATAATAAACAATTTGGTTTTACGAAGGGTCGCTCTACAACAGATGCTGGCGTTGATCTGATTAGTTATATTTTTGGTGCTTGGGAGGGGTCGCAGGATGCTCTAGGAGTTTTTTGCGATCTCTCTAAGGCATTTGATTGCGTGCAGCACACAACGTTGATCTTTCTTTTTCTGGTCTATATAAATGACCTACCATACCTTATTAATGGAAAAAACGGGATAGTCTTATTTGCCGATGACACTTCACTTACTTTTAATATTAATCGACAAAATTCAGGCTATGACGAAGTAAATAATGCTCTCTCAAAAATAGTACACTGGTTTAGTGTTAATAATCTTTTGTTAAATAGCAAAAAAACTAAATGTATAAAGTTCACATTGCCAAATGTAAGCCAACAGAAACCAATGTTCTATTGAATGGAAAAGGTATGGAACTAGTAGATACGGCTGTCTTTTTAGGTAAAACTTTAGACGCAAAACTACAGTGGGGCCCTCATATTGCTGGGTTGGCCGACATACTCAGTTCAGCAGCATTTGCAGTAAGTAAGATAAGACAATTTTCAGACGAAAACACAGCAAGACTTGTATATTTTAGTTACTTCCAAAGTATGTCCTATGGCATTCTATTGTGGGGAAATGCTGCCAATATAAATACTATATTTGTGCTGCAGAAGCGAGCTGTTCGGGCAATCTACAAGCTGGCCCTCAACACGTCATTAAGAGAGAAGTTTAAAGAAACTGGAATATTAACTGTAGCTTCTCAGTATGTTCTATCAAATGTATTATATGTTAAAAAAAATTAAACCTTTTCAAAAAGAAAAGTGACAACCACAATAGAAATACCCGAAATAAGAATAAGCTTGATGTACCAGTGACTAGACTTAGTAAAGTAAAGAATTCGTTTAAAGGCCAGTGTATACGCCTATACAATAAGATCCCAGAAAGCGTTCAAAATTTTTCAATCAATGTTTCTTACGCCAGTTCTTCTCGCCGGGCTAGTTCCCGAACCGGTGGTAGGCATCATGTAGTTCATCAACGTTCAGACAGTGTATAAAAATACCTGTTTTGAATAACAAAATTTACTTTTTTTTTGACCTATGGGATTATAATCAGATCAACGAGGTCATGTATAGAGACGAAGATACTAGATAGATTGGAGTAAAGTAATTACTACAAAGTAATTTAAAAAAAGCTATTTAGAAGTACTACCTAACTACAGCTTTCAAGACAAGATTGTTTACAAAAAGTATCAACAGATAGCGCTGTTATTAATACGAACTTATCTAACTTTGCGCTGTCTTACGTCTTTTTCCTCGAATTATCCCGGACTTAATTTAACATTATGGTTTGAGTAAACTTATTAGCATAGTGTTAAGCGCAAGTTACGCCACTAACTGCTTCTTGATTGTCTCTGATTTTTATGTTAACCTGATTTTAATAGCTTGGTCTACGTGGAAAGAAAGGTTTTTGTCACTTTTTAATTTCTCGTAAGGGCTACTTTTGAAAATACAAATGAAGAAAAAGGGACAAAAAATAATGCATTAATAACTGAACCGGTAAAGTATTTTCATATCCTATCTTTGCTTGAATAAAAATGTATTAGAAACAAACTTTATCCATATCGTAAAAATCTTAATTCTGGAATAAACAACGCCAGACTTGCATATTCGTGGAGTTCTATTACCATAAACCAGGATTCGAGACTATGCGGTGACGCCATTGTCATTTCAAATATAGAACGAGACAAAATGGCGGATTTTTATCCGCCTTGTTATCGACTTTTTTTGTTAGAATTTGGTTAGAATGTAAATGTGGGATAATGTTTTCACACAGTTTTATCTAAAAAGCAAAAAAGGTCTACCCAGCGCGGCGTACCCACCTTATATCGACACCCAATTCTGACATTAAAATATGAGTAAGCAGTTAGCTACAACTTTAACTTTCATAAAACTACCGTTTTATTTTTCAGTCAGGCAAGAGTTCAATAGCATATCGATATAGTTTTCGCATGTCCTTTTCCATTCTTCTTTGTACCTACTATAGGTATTGACCTATAGTAGGTACAAAGAAAAACAATAAAAAAGAACAATATAATCTATAAATACCAATGTATTTATAGCCATCTCTAGGTAACTATACGAGATGAAACATTATACTTAGTAGGTACCTACTACCTATAGTACCATTTAGTCGCAACCGCCAACTTTATGGAAAATCGTGACTTCTATATTTCACAACGGGATATCTAAGCCACAAACTACAGAGTAAACAAGTTCATTGTAAATGACCCACATACATACCTATGTGATATGATACCTCCGCTCCGCTAAGACAATGGGTAAGTGTTATAGTATATTTTACCTGAAAACAACAAAGATTTCAAAACTCAAGATAGGCTATGACGTACGTTTGACAGAACAAACCTTCATACAATAAAAAGTTACGCCATCTTGGTTTTCACCATACTTCAAATGTCAGCCATGTTGTTTTCACCATACTTCAAATGTCAAAATGGCCCCAAAAATCTCAAAAGTGGATCCATTTAACTGGAGACACTTTTAGCCTTAACATGCCTCGTCTATGATATATACGTCTATGGAAAACAATGTTAAAACGCAGTAAACGCAGTACCTATTCATTTCTTTTTAAAATGTTCTCAATTCTCATACCGACAAATACACATTTTATAGTAAGTTCTACATAATATAAACTGAGCCTAGCTTGTAATTTATAATCTACGTAACGATAGTTATCAAAAGCTAACAAACAAATGGATTACCATCATTCATAGACGGGTACCCGCAACATCAGATTAGTAACAACTTAATAGAATAACTAAGATGTTTATAAAAAACTATAAGCCTACTACGTAAATTATATAGCCTATGTTACCCAGGCTATTATTAATAATCTATAGATATCTCATTTATTAAAATCGGACCAGTAGTTGTTAGTTAGTTGTTAGGCGCCTAGC
>JAYRCH010000896.1:0-85610 GCA_037179445.1 Phengaris alcon alcon
CACACATACACACAGCACATAAACACACACACAACATATTGCATGGTACCATCTCGGAATTTACTAATATTTTTCTTATGTTAACTTAATTCAATTATGTTTGAATTTATTTATTTGTTACCTGTATTAGTTCAACAGTCATATTGTACCTACTTGTTAGTTAAGGCTTTTTCCTAGTTCCTCGAGCCGAAAACTCAGGCAGCTGTGACACAGTTAATACTAGTACGGCTGCCAATGTTACCTTTATTGTCTACTCTGTGGAAATGTCTTTGTTACTTGCTAAATTGTATTTTGTATTATTTTAGTTGAATAATAAATAAATAAATAATAAATAATATGTTGTCACTGTGTATTAGCAGACAGAGACAGAGAGCCACTTAATTTAAAAAGCGTTTAAGTGTTATCTTATTAATTAGGCGGTCAGTAAAGCATAGTGATTTTAAAGGTGCTCCCACAAAGCAACATTAAAATCGTTTAGCGCGATATAACTTTTTTAATTTTTTCAATGACAAAATTATATCATACATCTTATTTGTGATACCTTATATTGTCGTTTGTATACTTCTGGGTAAAATAGCCTAATAGTGCAAGATCCGACAAATTGAGACAACCGCCGCCGCTCACGGTCGCTGATGGCCGCTAGCGACCGTAGTGGCCATCGGCGGCCGTGAGCGGTGTGAGCGGTGTGAGCGGCGGCGGTTGTCTCAAGCGAAACTCTGTTTTATATTAATCAACATAAAGTTTAAATTTAAGTATATAATAGTTATGCTGCTCGACGCTCCGCTGCCATTTGGGTGTGAATCGGCCCTTAGGGCGCAATTTAACTAGGCAACCTATTTGCAATGTGTCAATTTCTTATCACTAATGATCAGATGAGTATATATTTCTTATACCGGATCTTAGACCATAATAACCTCAGATTAATTTTATTTAATCTGAGCTAATCCTACTACTACTATTATAAATGTGAAAGTTTGTGAGGATGGATGGATGGATGGATGTTTGTTACTCTTTCACGCAAAAACTACTGAACGGATTTCAATGAAATTTGGTATGGTAGTGGTTTAGGTTCGGGATAAAAAAATTATCTCGGGAAATAGGCTTTATACCGTAAAAGACCAGTATCCCCATTAGATACCCGATACTATATTTACGCGGGCGGAGCCGCGGGAAAAAGCTAGTAATAAAATATATTAAATGCTATAAATTCATCAACATTTCCCCATTCTGTAGGTATAATCTTATATAAGCCTATCTGGATAACGATCCGTATAGTAAAACATTACGTTTATTTTTGTCTAAGTCTGGGATTATATGCACCGGAATCCGGAAGGCCGTTGAAAATCCTGATAATTGAAAATAGAACTTTACGCTAATACAATGGAGTTGAAAATCGAAGTGTCATGTGTCGAGCTGTCATATATGACATTGACATTATTTTTTTTTATTTATTCAAGATTACACTTTTTACAATATACTGTAATATGCCAAACTGATCAAGCAGTTTGTAGGCGTTCCGCTCAGTTAGTTACACTTACACAGGTACTAAAATACTTTTGATTAAATTACTACAATAACAAAATACTTTAAAGTTTGCCATGCCGATTACACTTACAAGTTACATCTAATATACTACTATAATAATACATAATTTTTTCACTCTAATACTATATATCTAGTGTCTATATCCTTTAGAATACTAAAAATATCCTATATTTTATATTCAGAGGTATATGTACGATATTATAACTTACAATTGTTAGAAAATCCAAGCATTTCTTTTAATTTTTGCTTTACAGTTCTTGCAATCTACGAGCGCGCGTAGCCTTTATTTGTAGTTGTAATTGTAAATATACATTTTCGTTAGTGTGCGTACCTGACGGAGCGGTCAGTAGCGAGCGAGCCATCGTTCGAGTCACTTGCGCTTATTGTTTTCACATTGCTATTGTTTACGAAGTACGGTCAGCATGTCAAATCTCAAAAGTGAAAGAAAGCTCAAAGTAATTCATAGCGAGGTAAGTTTTTTTTTATTTATTAAAATCAACTCAATATATTTTTCTTGTTATGACATGTCATGAGCTCGGTCACCCAGGTACTAAAGATATTATGTAGGTAATTAGTCTAACAGTCTCTATATTGTATATAATATTGTTTCCAGGGACGCGCCATTATTGCTCGCGTGTATCACTTTCTTCAAGAAGAGTATAATTTTATGAAAGCGAACAATATGGATAATTGTGATTTGAGTCCTTTGGCTAATATACGAAAACGTACCGCTGAGGCTACAGGGATCAGTGAACGGACTGTAACAACAATTTTAAAAGAGGAGAAAGAACTGCCATCTTCTTCTGCAAGTTTTACTTCTCCTATGAAAAAACGACGTAAAAGAAATAACAAATTTGATTTAGACAACATGAATCTTGAAATTATTCGTACTACCGTGCAAAATTTCCATATTATGGAAAAGCAAATACCAACGTTGGCAAAATTGCGATCAGTTTTGAGAGAAAATATTGGGTTTGATGGATGCTTAAACACATTACGTTCGGTACTACAGAAATTAGGCTACAAATGGAGAAAAATTTGGAGCAACAGAGAACAATTTCAAGAAAGACAAGAAATTCTACTTTGGCGTTACAATTTTCTAAAAAGATTTTTCAATACCGTTCCGAAGGTCGTCCTATTGTGTATACAGACGAAACATATGTTTTGACTTCCCACGTGCGGCAAAATACCTGGTTGTGTCGAAAAAAAGGTCCTAAGGGCAATACACAGTTTTCAAAGAAAGTGAGCACAGGAATCCGATTTATTATAGTGCACGCAGGTAGCAGCGATGGTTTCGTGCCTAATGCTTCGCTGGTCTACAAAACAGCATCTACAGCAGGAGATTATCACTCTAATATGAATTATGATAACTATGCAAAATGGCTTAATGAAAAGTTATTGCCAAACTTACCCGAGAAGTCAGTTATTGTTATGGACAACGCTTCTTATCATAATACTCGAAGCAGCAAAATACCGACCTCTAATTCCACTAAAGGTGAAATGCAACAGTGGATGACAGAGAACTGCATCTCATATGATAATAGCTTAAAAAGAATTGAACTATATGATTTGATCAAAAAGAATAAGGAGCGTTTTATAACATTTAGAATAGACGAATTTATAAGAAGAAAAGGTTTTGAAATCTTAAGACTCCCTCCGTATCACCCAGAGCACAATCCGATTGAAAATATATGGGGTATTCTAAAAAATCGAATTGCCTCAAGAAACATAGGCCAAAACATGACCGTTGTTCAAAGTTTGATCGATGAGTGAATAAGTAATATAGACCAAACCACCTGGCGAAATACATGCAAGCACGTCGAAAAAATTGAAAAAGAATACATGAAATATTTCAACTATGATTTCCAATTTATTATAAATGTCGATGATAATGAATATGACAGTAATGATGACAGTTATGATGACAGTCATGATGACAGTGACAGTGTAGAAATATTTGATGAAGATAGTGATTCCAATTAATTATAATTTATTACTAGCTTTTTATTTAGTGTCGCGTAGGATTACGTTTATTTTGTGTTAATTTTAAGTTTTTACCCGTAAATTATTTTTTATTACTAAATCAAATAAACAGAACTCCTTTAACGATTTTTTTTCATTTTGACCACATCATTCTGCTTATAAATACGTATTTAATATATAAAAATGAGCGAAATTCATAACTTAAATTAATGAATTTATTTTTGCTAACCGTACGCACGGTCACTCTCACGCCTATATTGACGCGTGTACAGATATGGTCACTCACACAACTAAGGGCGCCGCACGCTCGTAGATTGCAAGATCTGTAATTTAATTTTACACTTAATTTTATTTTCCTCTCTTAATAATTTATATTTATTACATAATTTTGGCACTATATACTTTCTAGTCCTTTCCCCATAATAATTATTAACTTTTATCTGCTCTAACTTTCCTTTATTTATTGTTCTAATACTATATTTATACATTTTCTTTGTTTTAAATTCCTCTTTATAATATGTTTCTATTGCTATCAAATATTTAACTTTTTCACTTACTGGAATAATTTCGCACTGCTGAAATAGCTTATTATAGTCATGACTATACTTTACCTTTATTCTTTTATCTACGATTATTTTTAAGAATCTTATCTGTATCTTTTTAAAATGTTCAACATAGGTTTTAAATGATAGCCCATAGCAACTTAGCCCATAATTAATAACTGACTCCACCAATGTATAGTAGACCATTACTAAAGTACACTTGTCTAATAATCTTTTAAGGATATAAAATTAACTAAGAACTAATCTTAGCCTATTACATACCAAGTCTATGTGTGACCTCCAGCTCAAGTTATTATCTATAAGCAGGCCAAAATATTTAATAGTACTTACTAATTCTAAATCATTACACTGACAATCCTGGTTGTTATGTAAACAGTCGTATGTGTGCCCTACGATGCGTACTTTAGCTCCTGCCCGTGTTAATTATTATTCCATTATCATGGGCCCATTTTGTTATTTGGTCGAAATCATTTTGTAACTGCACTATCATGTGTTGCAAGTTTATGCTCGATATTAATAAACATGTGTCATCTGCATACATGAATACCTCACTATATTCAACTACATTAACCATGCTGTTCACATGCATTATATAGCCAACAGGACCATACACGGATCCAGTAGGTACACCCAATGTGATGGACGCATCTGCGCCCGTTGTCCTGTCGACAACAGTGCAGAGCGTCCTGTTCTTCAAGTAGCTCGCGAAGAACTTGTTGGTGGGACCACTGATACCGCATTCGTCCATGGCCTGTAACAGCTGTTTGTGTCCAAGAGTATCAAAAGCTTTTTTGAAGTCAATAAGTAGTGCTATTATCTGGTTTTTATCATTTAGTTTCCCAATAATAAAGTCTGTAAACTGGATTAGTAAGGTATCAGCGCTCCATCCCCTTCTAAATCCATGTTGGCAGTCGGCTATAATGTTATTTCTCTCGAAATATTCACTTATTTGTCTAACTAACTACAACTTTTTCTACCACTTTATTTGACTCGACAGTCATGTGTTCGTTTTTAAATTTTAATTTTTAGCGCAGAGTTTTATTTTCAATACTCAGAATTTTCACCGGCGTTCAGGATTCCGGAGCGTATAGTCCCAGCCTAAGAACGCCTTAGCACAAAATTACATTGTGAAATTTAATAAAGACATATTATGGGTTGTGGTCGGAGTATATTTACCATAAGATTTACGTTGAGCTGGTCTTAATTTCGTAATAAATTTTGGCCATTTATTACTAGGTACTAGCAAATTTTCCTAAATTCTTAAGTAAAAGCGTTGTATAAAATAGAAATGTTAATTAAAGTTAATTAATTTCATGGTTGGGAATAGAAAACGCGTTTCTCTATTAAAAAAAATCCGGTTGTATGTAAAGTCGGTTTACTGACGACAGTTGAACGTGACAACGTCAACAACAACAACAACAACAATAATAATAATAATGAGGTAAAGGCAATGCGAGGTTGAGCTGGTACTTGGATACTTGGTAACGATAACGTGTAACAGGTAACGCTCATACGTACTTGGTAACGGTACTTGGTAACGATAACGGGTAACAGGTAACGCATGAGTCATGTTTTTTCGTGCGTGCAGCCGGCTCCATCGATTTATAAGACGTTATCACGTCAAAATGTTATCAAAACATTATACTTTAAACGAGACAGTCTTGTATATTATATACATAATTGTAATCTCGGAAACCGCTGCAAGTATGCATTTCCATGAAATTCGGTATGGAGTGAGTTTTATATAAATAAAATAAAATATGTATATTTAAAAATCATAGCCACATACAATTTGACTTACAAATTAAATTTGAGTAAATGTTATGGCGAGAAATTAAAATAACTAAATTGAATTTATTAAATTAAAACTTACATAAATTAAAATTACGATTGAAAAGTTAAAATCATAAAGTAATAACAAAATAAAAATTAATATGTCAAATTGTGATGTTGCAACTGCCTCTATATCAGATATGCTTGTCACAGCAGTGCCTGACTATCATGGCCAGCACCGTGTTGGAGCTGACCCGCACTCAGCGCACGAGGGACGTGCATTGTTAGCGCATGGTTGCATAAATCAAACGGTTCGCGCCGCGGCATAATTGCCCGAGGCGCTGCAGAAACGGGGCAGCCTCAGTATGGCTTTTTTCGTAGTGTTCGTACAAAAAAGGTGGTCAAGGCAGTAAGGGAAAGAATTCGAAGAAATTCTGTCCGAAAGCAATTTTATCTCGGGAGATGAAGACCTAGAACCATGTCGCGTATTTTAAAAGATGACTTAGGGACTTGCAGCCTATAAGAGACGTACTGGTCATTTGTTAACTGATAATTTGGAGTCTCTAAAACAATCCGTACGATTGGCAGTGAAGAATTTTCCCATGGAAAGAGTGCGTGCTTCTATTGATAACTGGCCTCAACGTTTAACGGACTGTATTGCAGCCAATGGAGACCACTTCGAATAAGCTTTTTATATTTTAAATTGTTTTATATTTATGTATTAAACTAACACACTGTAAAAGTAATAAATGTTATATGCAATAGAATCTTTTTTTCTTTGTTTCAGTATTTATGGCAAGACTAGGTATATGTTTTTCTTTCTAATATACCAATAAATTCATCTCTAATAATAGTCATGTGACTACATGTAAAATATTAAGTTGAATTGATATATTCAGAAATATTGACGTATTACAACTTGATAATTGTAAAAAAATATGTTTTATGTGTACTTTAGTAATACTAAATACATCTAAAAAGTAGAATAAAAGTTTTTTTTTTTTTGCTAAGTTAGTACTTAAACAAAACATCATTAGTTTACTTACATCATATACAAAAACATTCATTATGATAAGTATAAACTTAAACGCACAAATATCGGAGAAAAGTATATACCATTGCTATCTATGCACTTTTGCCATCTCATAGGTAGTTCATTGATTCCTTTACTAAAAAAAACCATTCGGACAGGAATCAAAAAAATCTTGAAGGCGCTTTGGACTGCCCCGATGGGGCAAGTTGAATTTTTTCCCTTCCAAGAAGTAATCCAAATTTCGAAAATAATGGTAATCTGTTGGAACAAGGTCCGGGAATACGGTGGATATCTTAGACATTCCAATTGAAGCTCCTCTAATTTGGTAGCCGTCTGTTGTGCGGTGTGTGATCTAGCGTTGTCCTGAAGCAGCAGTGGTCTAGAGCGAATGACCAAACCTCGGTTGTTTAGCAGCTAGCTTTTCCATCATAATTTGCAGTTGCTGCAATATATATCTGCCGTAATCGTCTGGCCAGATTTAAGAAAGCTGTAGTGAACGACACCGGCACTAGTCCACCAAACGCTCACAAGTAACTTTTTTTGAGTTAATTTTCGCTTGGGGCAGGCTTTGGCTGGTTCGCCAGGGTTCAGCCATTGCGATGAGCGTTTCCGATTATCGTACAGGATTCCCTTTTCATCACAGGTAAAATGATTCGATTTAAAATTCCTTCATTATTGTGCCGGTTGAGTAATGTAACGCAGCAGTCGACGCGCGTTTATCGGTTTGCTGTACTCAATTCATGAGGTACCCACCATTCAAGCTTTTTCACCATCCAAATTTTGCTTCAAGTGGATTAAAACAGTTTTATCACTAACACCGCCGCCTGCAGCTAAATGGGGACGTGGTTTGCGATGGATCCGCTTCCACAATAGCCTTCAATTCTTCGTTATCAACTTTGGTCTCCGACCGTCCACCGGGCTTATTCTGCAGGTCGTTATTTCCAGAACGAAAACGTTAGAACCAAAAACACACTGTGTTTTCCTTTGCGACACCGCCGCCATACACATCATTTCAAACCTTCGATCCGTTTCTGCAGCACTGGTGACACGGTGGAACTCGAACTCGAAAATAATACGACATTTCAAGTTTTCCTTTTTGTAAACAGAGTGACGCAAAGAAAAACCCAAAAGAGGAAAAATCAAATGAATTACGGTTTTCGAAACACAAATGTATGAGTAAATAGCGATATAAATTTGTAATTGGGATTCCCTAACCAAAGAAGATATACTTACTTATTTGAGATCAAAGTGGCCAGTACGAAAAAAATGCCAAATTCATATTATGTAAGGACCTAATTTGTTCCTGCGGCCGTATACTTCATACACTTTAACCTAGGCGGGACGTCACAGCTAGTGTAGTACTTCAGTATGGAGCGTTTTCACGAAACTTCTCACGAAATTTTGTATACAAATCGCTGTACCTTTGAAAATATTAACTTTTGATAATTTGTTTCTTCTGAGAAGTTACTCATATTTAAGAGTACTATTCATATATGCAATAAAAGAAATACATTCATCTAGCCTATTGTGTTAGTCCGATTGTCAATTTGGTATTCGTATTAGCGATTTTTGCGTTGTTCGGAAATTCGTAATTACGGTGGGTTCACCCCGGTAAAATAATTTTGCGATTTTTTGTTTAATCTACCAGAGCTCGGTTACACATGCACTAAAATTTGACAGAGCTTACATAGGTCGCCGACAGACCCACAGTACAAGATTTTGATCACTGTGGCAATAAGGTCTAAAAGCGAAACACGGG
This sequence comes from Phengaris alcon alcon, assembly GCA_037179445.1. Classification (NCBI taxonomy): domain Eukaryota; kingdom Metazoa; phylum Arthropoda; class Insecta; order Lepidoptera; family Lycaenidae; genus Phengaris; species Phengaris alcon. Next base: position 8,657 of record JAYRCH010000896.1, read on the forward strand.
GCTTGTCGGCAGTGGCGTGCACAGGATTATGACACTGGGTATGCGGCGAAGTACTCGGTCACAAAAACTTTTTCGTTTATAGATTTTTAGCATAGCTACAGCCAAGCGACGGATCTCTAAGTCGAAACCATTGCCAACAGAGCAAGTCTTAGATGTACTACTATTCATGTACATCTTCTACGGCAACGCAGACAAAACAGCGATCGATCGTCGCGGCGGAAGAAATTCTAATAAGTAAAATAATAAGCATATTTTAAAATATTATAACTACTCACCAGTCAGCTTCAATTTTCACATATTCAAGGTTCCGGTTACTTGAGATTACTATATCCCGATGTAAATTACTAAATAATATGCAAGTAAAACAATATAATTTAATCTTGTGTACACAACCACACATCCAGTTATACGTTTCATAACTTTTAACATGAAATTTTCGAGTTACATTATTTTTTTGCTGGTTTAATTGTTGAAACTCGGGTACACACCTACCTTTATACAGAATTTGAATCTTTTCACTGAATGACAATAGTGAGAACTTGTTATTTTAAATTTTAATAAACACACATTTCAAAACCTCACAGTCAAATAACATTTAAAAAAAATCGACTAACTCACTAGTAAAAGCAAATCACTACAATTATTATAGAAACTCAGTAATAAACTGTTAAATGTACACACTTTCAAATGTTAAAATGAAAAATCTTTTAAGAAAGCTATAAATAAACTGGAGCGATTAAATTGTAAACAATGCTTATCACATGAAATATGCAATATGGCCCCCGCGAAACACAAAACGTTTCTTCTATTTAAACAAATAATACCTTACTAAACAAAAATGCATATTGTGCGTACATGATTCATTAGATTCGCGTCGTATTGTTTTTACTCGGATTATAGGCAACCAATAATTTCCAACAAGCCAGTTCGGCGGTTTTCGGAAGCGATCGGATAGCCGAACCGAAGCTCTCGGCTCGGCTCTCGGTTCGGCCATCTCCCGCCGCATGACTTATCGCTGTTTATTTATGTCCATATTCATGGATGTGTGCGTTTGCGAAGTATGAAAATTACACATACATGCGATGATTTGTCCTGCAGTACGCACCGGCATAAGTTGCTATTTATAAAATATTAGGCGTTTTAAAGTTATTATATTTTTTTAATTAATTTATTTACTATTAATTAAAGTCGTCTAAAACGTACGAACGTTTTATTAAAATATCTGTGAATGACAAGTAAAGCACTGCATTTCTGCCTATATGGAGCGCACGCCCCTGCTTGTCGGCGACTGTACAGTATATGTATACTACCTATATTTTTAATTTTGATAGAGCTCCTGGCTAGCGTTCACCATCTAAAAAGGTCATTAGGTTCAATCAAAAGACTATTGTAGATCGCTAGGAGCAGAAAGTTGGGTGTAAACCCGTCGGTTTGCCGATTCTAAAGTTGACAATGAAGTGGCCGCATCTACTGCACGTAATGAGGTCCATATTTACATGTGAGTATATGTGCGTGCGCACGTTTCATCGGCGCCGTTAAGCGATTTGATCTTATGCCTGGTCGAACGGCAACTTGTTCGATTGTACCTTATGTATGACCTTGTTTTTGTTCAAAAAACCTTCATACTTTTTGGTCAACAAAAAACTTTAGACGGTTAGAGACAGACGGTTTTATACTAAACTTTTGAGCCCTTAATGATATAATCCTTTGCTTGTTTAAATGAATAAAAATTACCTTAGGCCCAGCGCAAAAAAATTGCTTTAAATTATTCTTGAAAAATAATAATTAAAAATATAGATACCTTCTGTAAATTTAAACCTAAAGCATATTAAGTAGCTCAGATTTTTTTGTCTTTCTTCTGTAACATAATCACGACATAGCTTGTAAGGGAAAATCATCTTCAAGCATTTAAAATAATTAAATACACAAAAGAGTGGATAAATTATTAGATATTCCTTATTTGTTTACATTTCAATAGCAGCTTGTATCGCTTACATAGCAATAAGAATTCAGCACGCGTACATTTCAGTACTTACCTACCTTGAAATATTACATAGACACGATTACTTAAAATTCTAATTTCTGAAACATTTTATTTATGACAAGCATAATTTTGTACTTATAAGAGTCGTCTTAACACAGGAAATGTCCACGCTTATGAAATTGTAACAATCTTGAATATTTACTTATTTTCTTACAAAATGTTTTGCTTCTTTCATCTTTTCCCAAAATGTTTACGCAAAATGGGAGTACTTACGCCGAATTTTTAAATGGCTTTAATTAATTAAAGTCAAACAGAACTGAGTGTGTTGTCAACGTCTCGACTCGACTGAAAGCCAATTCTGATAAACAAATACTTAATACTAGCTTTCGGCTAGGCTCCGCCCGCGTAAATACAGTATCCTACGGGAACACTACTTTTTCGGGATAAAAAGTAGCCTATGTGTTATTCCAGAACTTAAACTACTATCTATATTATAAATGTGAAAGTTTTTTGAGGATGTATGGATGTTTGTTACTCTTTTCCGCAAAAACTACTGAACGGTTTTCGATGAAATCTGGTATGGTAGTAGTTTAGCCTCTGGATTAAAACATAGGCTACTTTTTATCCGGAAAAAGTACAGTGTTCCCGAGAGATACTGTATTTACTCGTTCGGAGCCGCGGGCAACAGCTAGTAAACTTATATTTTTAAACTGAGTTGTGCTCATTCTGATAACAAAGTTTCAGTTTGTCAAGATAAGCTGACATGGCTTTTATTTAAACTGTCCATCTGCCGTCAGATTATAAGGGGGTGGGGGGGGTAGATGTGGCATTCGCTTTGAGCTTGTGCAAATTTCTAAAAAAATATTTCTCTTTCAGATTCCAGTATCAAGAAAGTGATTGTGGAGATTGGTGAGGTCAAAAGGTGGTAAAGTAGCCAAAGTCATACATTGTGAAGTGGTATAAGTTGTAACCATGACGTCATACATAGATGTCAACGCCACCATCATCAGATATGATGAGGACTTCCCACTTCTGATGCCGCGGTGGGGGTACGTGACGTCGGCTTTCGTGCTGTTCCTCATCGGGTTTTTTGGTTTCTTCCTCAATCTTATGGTCATCCTCTTGATGTTCAAGGATAGACAAGTAAGTGAAACATTGAGTAAATTAATGTCTTATATATATAATATAATCAATACAATTAGAAGTATGCATTTGTTTCAAATTAGCAATACCATATACCATTTTTGAACCATATAATAAGAGACCAAGTAATAAGATCGAAAAGGGGTACACGGGTTCTGTCAACGACCGTACCTATGTCTACAATATACATACACCATACTGCTTATCGTTCGACCGGCATGACGCTACACGCTTGATTCAATCTGAAGTTCATTCATATACACCACAAACGTGCCAAATTGATCCAATCGGCAGCGTCAGGCGATAGGCAATATGGTGTATGGTTACGTGTACCCCAAGACAAAGCCTATTTACTTCGCGACCTACGAGTAAAGGGCGTGTACACTATTATCACATAAAATGTTAAATTTACTAAGAAACAATGGGCTCGACAAGTTTACGACTTGATGACACCCTTCTGACAGAGTTATTGTAAGGTTAGGTTAGGGATAAGTTTAAGGAATGGTAAAGCGTACCCATGGCACTGCTGGTTTCGCAGTGTGAGAACACCGTTGGGTTTTTACCCGACTTCGGCGAAGCCAAATGGGAGGGTAATGATTTTGGTAGTCTATGTATATATGTGTTTGTTCCATCGTAGTGCCTAAACTACTGATACGATTTTAATAAAGCAGGTGTCAATAGATTCGTAATAACAATAGTCCGGGTGACATAGGCGATATAATTTACGTAGCCGGGTAACAGTTTTTATAAAAAATATAGTTATTAGCCGGTAAGAGTCCGGAGTCACGCGCTTAGTGCAAAACGCTTTGTGAGTATCCATGAGGATTTTTCCCAGCGAGCAACAAAGGCTAAGTTTAAGGCTGTATGTCCACCTTCACCGTCAACGGGACGTCAACGAGAATGAGATGACGCCGCCGATTTAGCGACACATACCTTTACTAGGCCCGTATGTCCCTCGCACGCCCGTCACCCGAGCGCCGTCATCCCGTCCGCCGAAATATCGCTTAGTTCGGCGCTACCGCCAGAACTCGGCCCGAGATTGTGACGGGCCGAAGTGGCGGCAATACGTAACACGTATAAACGTGTGCACCGCCACCGTCACCGGGACGTCACCGAGAACATAACAACAAGACAAAAATGGCCAAGAAATTTAAATACGCCATTTATACACTTATAGAACTTGTCGAACGTTAATATAATGTTTATGGGTAAAACTAAGGATACATCCAAAGATAACATTTTGGAAAGAAAATTTCTTTCCTTTTTTTTCTTTCTTTAATGCATGACATAAATGTATTTCTGGAGCCGAACATTAAGGAGATGGATCAGAAAATTTGAGACGTAATCAGTACAATGTACATATTAATGTACATTGTACTGATTACACACACAGTAAGAACAAACTGAACCACCGAGATCGTCGCGGTGGACAAACGATCGCCAACTGAATCTCGGCCTGAAATAATCTCGTTCTCGGTGACGTTGACGGTGGCGGTGGACAAAAAGCGTAAAAGTTAAATTACAACTGTGGCTAGGCAACATTTGGCGCGCGATATGTCGGCCAACAATCAACATGACGGTAGTTAGCGCTGATCTTTTGTTGAACGACATTATCTGTCCACGCATCTACGATGAACAAAATGAAATGGCGGTTGGTAGCATACTGTTTCATTCGTCAAGACATACGTCATTCGTCGTATGATATGGTCACACAACGCGAGTAGCTGTACTACAGTAACTAACTAGGCCAGCTCGCACGCCAGCTCGCACGCCAGCTCGCACTGTGTAACCTAGACTGAAGTAGGTACCAACGACGATGATGTCGTATACCTAAATTGCCACTAGCTCTCTAGCTATAAACCTTTGTTACTTCAGCATAGTGAAAGCTCCATCCTACAATATATCCGCGTTAAGTTAGCAGTGAGTCATCAGTGCAAATGACAAAATGGCGTACTTGAATTGAATTTGGATTAGTGGAAAATTTTTTTCAAACGAGGCGTTTTTAACTTGTCAGTAACTTGGTATTATGATACGGTTTGGTACGGTTGGAGACCTTGCGAAAAAATGAAGTATGAAACCGTTCTAATGTTACATTTTAAATAGTTTATCTGTTTAAAATGTTTCTATGGAACTATTTGCTATGGCGAACAAAGTCAAGAGTAGGCTAGATGCAAGCATAATTACACTTAGATTACAACGACACAGGGCCTTTAGTCAAGATGCATTCGATAATTTCGACATCGAAGTTCGTAATCAAAAATGTATGGGATTTGACATAAGTCATCGCTAAGGGACATTTCGCTTGCGATGCCTTATGTCAAATCCCATACATTATATATTATATATATATATATATATATATATATATATATATATATATATATATATATATATATATATGGCATTGGCTTATAACCATTTGCCAGTGTCAAGTTAAAAAGGCGGGTATAGAACTTTCGTTTTAATTTTCAACACCGTATTCCTAGTCATGTCTAAAGTCTAGCAAAGTCCAAATAAATAGTCCGTACAGTCCATGAGTCATGTCAGTCGATTCAGTAAGTGGAAGAAGCTTTACTGAAAGTTCCTAAGGAGCTTTGGCGGAAAACACAAAATAGCACGTTTTTAGAAGTTGTACCACTTGCCCACACTTGTGCACGTTAACGAATATTTAGTGGTTAATATTATACATTAAGAACCGAAATAACACAAATTTATGAAGAAATACAAATTCGACAACGTCACCCATTGAACTCCCCGGCAAAACTCCGTTTTTGAACTTCGCCGTCGAAATTATCGAATGCATCTTGACTAAAGGCCCAGGTCGCATATCTGCAGGAGGTGGGTAAATTCTATAGATTTTAGCAACTCATTTCAACGAATATTCATATGAAATATGATCAATAATATATTGATTATCTCCAATTCTTCATGGATTTAAATTAAAATAATTACAGGAAATGAAATGTGAATGAAAATTGTACAATCTTATAGTATTTTGGTTTGTGGCCGGCACTTTTTTAAACAGCGGGTCATAAACGCCTAACGTTAAAATACCTAAATTTTAAGTAAAAAATTATTAAAGTAAAGTATTTAGCGACGACAAAAATACATGAGACTAACTTGGTTTGTCAAGTTAGTGGAAAATTATAATAGTTAAATTATTAGTTCAGGTCATAGATGTATTTAATTAAAAAGAGAATAATGTAATATATAATCCAAGGTTTAGGTACATACCTAATGAATGTGACATTGAAATGTAGACGGTACTTGAAATATTAAGTAACGTTCTAGGAGCTCATTAAAAGTTATCGGCATAGACGTATATACCTGGGCTGATTGATAACTGGCCGAAACGACGAACTTGAAAAAAATGATACGCAAAAAAGGAATATTACATTATATTCTGGCATCTTTTTGAAAATAGAACGCCAAATTTGAATTTAATGGAACTGATGGAATTTGTTTGAGAGGACGTAGAACTTTCTCTGTCGTAAATTTTCTTAACAATGGAAAGAAATGAAATTCGTGCGGTGATAAAGTTTTACGTTTTAAAAGAGAAAACAGCAACCCAGATTAAAACCAAGCTAGACAGTGTTTTAGGTAATTCTGCTCCTGCATTGAGTACAATTCACACCTGGGTAACTGATTTTAAACGTGGAAGACAGAGCTGCGAAGACGCCCACAGGTCTGGCCGTCCAAATGAAGTCACGAATCCGGACATGATCAAAAAAATTCACAAAATTGTATTGAATGATCGGCGCTTAAAGTTGCGAGAGATAGCAGAGATGGTAAGCATTTCATCTGAACGCGTTTTTAATATTTTGCACCAACTTTGGGAATGAAAAAGCTTTGCGCGCGATGGGTGCCGCGTTTGCTCACTGTAGACCAAAAGCAACGTCGAGTGGACGATTCATCGGAGTGTTTGGCGCTGTTTAACCGAGATCCTAATGAGTTTTTGCAGCGTTATGTAACAGTCGATGAAACCTGGATACATCATTATACTTCCGAGACAAAAGAACAATCTAAGCAGTGGACTGAGAGCGGAAAACCTGCGCCGAAGAAAGCAAAAACGGTTTTGTCGGCCGGCAAAGTGATGGCGACTGTTTTTTGGGATGCTCGAGGGATTATTTTAGTGGATTATCTGCAAAAAGGAAAAACAATAAATGGACAGTACTACGCAAGCTTGCTGCAAAAATTAAGTGAAGAAATCCAGAAGAAACGACCACATTTGGCCAAGAAAAAAATTTTGTTCCACCATCACAACGCACCTGCACACACGTCAATGGTTGCAGTCGCCAAACTCCATGAATTGCGGTTCGAATTGCTACCGCATCCACCCAATTCCCCGGATCTGGTCCCGTGCGACTTCCACTTATTCCCAAACCTGAAGAAATGGTTAGGTGGCCAGAGATTTTTATCAAATGAAGAAGTCATTGTTGCCGTGGACGAGTATTTTGAGGGGTTGGAGAAAACATTTTATCAAACTGGTGTAACGGCATTGGAGAAGCGCTGGACTAAATGCATCGAGGTAGAAGGAAACTACGTTGAGAAATAAATTTATTTTAAATAGATTTTTGAAGTTTTTCTTTGTCGTTTCGGAAACTTATCAATCAGCCCTCGTATTATAGACGAGGCATGTCGAGGCAAAAAGTGTCTAACACCTAAATGGCCTCAAACACGGGGTTGTTTGAGGCCTTTTCGGTTTGACATTTGTCCGACAAATGTACTATGTCATAGCCCGTCCTTAGTTTTGAAACTTTGTTTATCGGACTCATGATATTGTTTTGTTTTCAATTAATCTTAACATTCCATCCATCATTATTTTCGTCGCAGCGATTCCATATTACAAATTACGAGTAGTTTTTACTACTCGTAAGTTTGTCACTTACGAACCAATACCATCTGCAGGCCACCGCCGATGATGATGAATTATAGTAAATTTTTACCAACTTGTGCATCACGTGCACACACCAACAATGACGACATGCAGTCATGGAGAATAGAGGTAAGGAGTACCATCTCCATACATGAAAAGGGTCCGTAAAATAGCGTTAAATAGGGGGCGCTACAGACGCAGACGGGAGTAAAGCGGCAAAATTTAAACGGATAATTAAATCTTAGCATCTTCTTCGGTATTATATATAAAAATATTTTTGACTATACGAGTAATTAGAATTTTCGTGATTTACTGAATTAACTACTTTTAATCTACTAAAGTCGTCAAAAATTTTAAATAACTAAACTCAACTCACTTTACTTTATCTCTTATTGCTAACTTCATATCCTTGCCACTCGAGCGCCATTATGGCCAGTTTTGGAACTATTATTTAATTACTTTTGTCGGACACTTTTTAGATTTTCTGCCTTGGAGAGATGGTACTGCTTACCTCTATTCTCCATGCATGCAGTCACAATGCAATTGTCAATGACGTGTCAGTTTGATATCATATCAATAACACCAGATGTCGCCCTATGGTCGAAATTCGACCATAATTCATGTTTTAATTTCAAAATTTCAACTTTTTTAGGTTTATTTTGCTTAATGTAATATTTAAAATAATTAAAATAATTGTAATATTTCCACGCCCAGAAATTGTGCCCCATATTTTACTATAACATCCACGTGTTACCAATTTCTTGGAAAAAATAAATTATTCATTCATTCTTAGATACCTTACACAAAAAAATGTAAATATTGTTTATGGATTGTGAAAGAAAGATTGACACTCAAATTCAATTCAATTCAAATATACTTTATTGTCCACAAAACAATTTACAGAAAACATAGATACATTAACTACATATAAAAATAAAAATAAAAATGAATAGACATGCACACAAACGCGGCCTTATTACTTCTTCCAGGCCACCTTTTGGATGTTATTAGAAATAATAATGCGCAGGAAAATAGGCGATGTGCAAAAGTATAATTATAAAATTATATTTTTACACATCGCATCTCATTGAGAATAAGGGTGCTTGATATTTTTTATGCCGCTAGAGGGCAGACCCAACACACACAAAGCGTCATTTGGTGGCGACCAAATGACGCTTTGTGTGGTATCAAAATGAAAAAGTTGTATCAAAAATGGTCATTATGAATTTTCGATTATTTTTTTATCACCAGGCGGCGCTTGTAGCGATCCTTGTCGTGTCAAAAATCTGACAGATGTCACGAATTTAAAGACCCTCATTGTGTCAAACATCTGCTGCATCACTCTGACGTTGGCAACTCCTATTACAGGGAAGGCTATGCCAAAAGAAGAAGAAGAAGAAGAAGACTATAATTATTAAACAAACATGCTAGTATGAGTGAGGTAGTGTGTGTTGTTGTTATTTTCAGAAATTTAATGTTCTTATTTCTAAGCGTTATTTTTGAAAATATTAGCTTTTGGCAGGCCTTCACAATCCTCGTAAAACCGTACTTGAAATTTTTGCTTCACGTATTAATGTAAGTAATGATAATACGAACAAATTATGAGAATAGTCAACCATTGACGACCTCTGTGGCTCAGCGGTTGAGCGCGTTTGTGCTCAAGTCGGGGGTCGCGGCGTCGAATCCCGCCGAAGCAACAAAAAGTTTTTCTGTGTTCCTGGATCATGGATGTGTATTAAACATATTACTCGTATGTACGATAAACTAAAAATTTATCTATAAATAGTACATGTACTTAGGTATAATATCAAAGTATTCAATATACTTCTTATTGTCTGGCACCCGTGACACAAGTTATTCGAGTACTTAGCACGGGGCCAGATTGACGTGGTGTGAAGCGTCCATACATATTATTAATATTAACCTTACAATGAATTAGATTGCCTGATAGTACAATATGCGACGTATAGTCAACGCAGTTGTTGCCTTTTGAGTTTAATATATTATAAGGGTCTCGAATGTTTCACGACTTCTAAGTTTAGAACTTGCGACAAAGTTCATGAAATATTTACCAAGTTAGTCCATCATCATCATGGTATAACATCGCTTCCTTTAGGAGTATTGTGTTCTGTGAACATATTCGTTGCTGGGGTACATAATGTTATAGCTCACTTTAGCCTACTGCGGGCTTCCAGGGATCAGACAATTAACAGTCTTTAAATATGGTTTCTTTTCTATTCATCTTATACTTTAAACGAGACAATCTTGTATATATATAATCGGTTTCTCGAAATCGGCTGCAAGTGTTACCATGAAATTTAGTATGTAGGGAATTATGGGAGAGAAAAATCGATCTAGCTAGGTTTTATTTTTGGAAAACTGCGCATTTTTAAGCTCTATACATTTTTTCTCTTTTTTCTTTCCTCGTATAACAATATATCAATAATTTCGACTTAATTATGTCAGTCCGATTGGCAGTTTGGTATGCTTATGTTTATTTTTGTTCAAAAATTCGGAATTTGGTGGGTTCAAATCCCGGCTAGATAAATAAACACACCGGCATATTTAGCGGAATACAATAAAAGGTCCATAATTAAAAAATATGGTTTTATTTTTAAATCTACTTACTACACTTCTTTTGTTATTTAAAGTTTCATTTGTTTTACTTAAAATGAGATCACATTACGAACAGATTTTGCGAGTAAAGGCTATTTGTGAAAAATGGTACATTTTTGAACTTTTTTTTTCATGTAACCGGGAAAAGTGAAAATTAATATTAAAATAACAATTAATTAAATTAGAAATATGGTGATTAATATCGCGTATTTCCTCCACGTGCTCTTATTAAAGTTTCTACCCGTCTAGGCATACTGAGAATGATGTTATCGATGGTCTCCTGGGATAGTCTCCGCCATTCCTCAACTACGGCGATTCGAAGTTCACCCACGTTGGCAGGACCTGGAATTCTGGACTTAACTTTTCTTTTCAGCAAGTCCCAAACGTGCTCTATTGGGTTCATATCCGGTGATCTCGCCGGCCACTCCATAACAGTGATATTCATATCATTAAGATAAGCTTGAGTTACCCGAGCGTTATGCGGCCGAGCATTATCCTGCACAAAAACAAAATCGTCACCGATATATGGGGCAAACGGTACGAAATTTTCTTCTAAAACTTCTCTGATATAGCGGTCTGCAGTCAGACTCCCTCTGTCAATCACTACCAAGTCTGTGCGAGCTCCCAAACAAATGCCCGCCCAAACCATTATTGATCCACCACCGTATGCAACTGTAGTTTCAAAATTTGTCTGAATGTATCGTTCTCCTTTGCGTCTGTATATTCTTTGCCTGCCGTCAATTTGATTTAAGAGAATTCTGCACTCATCACTAAACAATACCTTACTCCATTGGTCCGCGTTCCAAAGTCGATGTTCCTGAGCAAAAGTTAACCTGTTTCTACGATGATTTACCTCGAGCCTTGGAGCCTTGGCGGGAACAAATGAACCCAAACCAGCTTCTTCGAACCTTCTTCGTACCGTACGCTCACTTACGGTTACACCCCGCACTGCTTCTAACTCATGTCGGGCTTGGACGGCCGTCAAACGGGGGTTCCTACGTACACGAAGCCGAATGAAACGATCATCCCTACTCTTCTCACATAAGTACCGGTCTCCCTGAACCGTTGGATTCTGCGATGGATCATTGAAACTGGTCGACGAAGATCTCTGGATATCACTCTGTAGGTTTGACCATTTCTTCGCATTTCGAGTGCCCTGGCTATCTCCGTTGGGGCTAAGTCAGGCATACTTCAGTCCTCAACTCCAAAAAGATACGCGATTAAAAAAAACTAACAAAAAACAGTATTTCATGGAATTTTAAATCAAACTCAGAAGGAAGAAATACTCGAAGTTCGCTCCAGATAAGGTGTATTTGAATAAAATTAAAACAATTGCATAAAATGTGATGTTCAGTTGTTTTCTTAATTTGAAAGATTTTTTTTTTAATTAAATGACGTATAAACCAGCCAGCAACCTTATATGATACTGATATCAAACCAACGTCCTTTGGTTTCAGAAAGTGTGTTTCAGAAAGGGTGCAGAAAGATCCAAGCAACGTCGTCAAGAGAAGATAATATTCATTTTTTTTTCATCGACGATCAAGCACGATGGCGATTTCTTGTCTACTTTTGACAGTTCCGAGTAGAAACGTTTCTTCTTAGAAATCCTACTACTTCTATAAATGTGAAAGTTTGTGAGGATGGATGGATGTTTGTTACTCTTTCACGCAAAAACTACTGAATGTATTTTGATGAAATTTGATATGGCAATAGCTTATGGTCTGGACATAGGCTACATTTTATCCCGAAAAAGTAGTATTCCCGTGGTGTATTTACGTGGATGGAGCCGCGGGCAAAAGCTACTCTTAAATAATCTTCATCGTGGCGGTCCAAGGAAATAGTTTCGATCCGTTCTTCGACAAATCCTCCGCGCGGTAAAGCGAATTGTGTATTGTGAATAGGCCCGCTAAAAACATTTATGTCGAAATTTGTTTAATTTCTGTCAAAATAGACAGTAACATATAGATAGCATTCTAAGAAACGTTGGATAAAGATCTATTTTGCTACAAATTATATTCTTCGATCCTGCCCTTAATAACTCATTTCTACACGTCGCTCATGTTAAGCGGACTGGTTAAGTAAGGATTATTGAGGATTATATTATTGAAACATACCTAATGAAAATGCCCTCTGTTGTTCTTTGTATTCAAAGGGCGAATACTATAAGATATATGACAAATTCTACAGAAATTATAAATTCCTAGCTGATGCCCGCAACTTCGTTTGCGTAGAACTAACGGAAACGGAACACAATTTTTTTAAACGGGGCCCTAACATAAAAGTAGCCTCAGTTAAACCTCATAACATAAGCCATCAGCCATTGTAAGGCTCGTGAAAATCGGTCCAGCCGTTACAGAGATTAGGCGAAACAAACAGGCAGACAGACAGACAAAAAAAATGATATATTATACATTAAATGAGGCAATCACAAGATTGCCAATATATATATAATCGGAATCTCGGCAACGGCTGCAAGTATTATCATGATATTTAGTATGCAGAGAGTTTTGGGGGAGAAAAATTCATCTAGCTAGGTCTTATCCCCAGGAAACTGCGCATTTTTAAGTTATATATGTTTTTTCTTTCACCGTGCAACAATATATCAATAATTTCGACTCTTATATTATGTCAGACCGATTAGCAGTTTTGTATATGTATGTGTAATTCTTGCATTGGTGGGAAATTCGTAATGTGGTGGGTTCGAACCCCGGTAAAATAATTTTGTGATTCTTTTTCTTTTATCTACTAGAGCTCCGAGCAAAGCTCGGTTACCCAGGTGGGTACTTTTATTATAAGTACCGGATAATATAATTTCGTATGCATTTAGCGGAAAGCTGTTAATTTAAAATAAATACAATATTTATAAAAAAAACTATAACCCTACTACGTGAATGATATAGCCTATGTTACCCGGGCTATTATTACGAATCTATTGACACCTCATTCATTAAAATCGGACCACTAGTTTAGGCGATACGGTAGAACAAACATACATACATAGACTGCCAAAATCATTACCCTTCCTTTTGCCTTCGCCGTAGTCGTGTGTGTATTTCTATAGTTTCTGTCTATGTTTAGCCTATGATCATCCGGGATTGTAAAACTGATATTTGCGCTCTATGGCGTAGCCATCATGCTACGAAACTAAAAGAAATAGAAAAGATTTAATATCACAGGTTATTAAGGATAGTAATCCTACCTCTATTATAAATGTGAAAGTTTGTGAGGATGGATGTATGGATGGATGGACGTTTGTTGCTCTTTCATGCAAAAACTAATGAACGGATTTTGATGAAATTTATGTTGTAGTAGTTTGAGCTCTAGATTTACACATAGGTTACTTTTTATCCCGAAAAAGTACAGTGTGGAAACACTTGATACTGGTGGGATACTGTATTTACGCGAAGCCGCGAGAAAAAGTTATACTATATTTTGGTACAAACGATTCTAATCCGCCATCTTGTTTTCTCACCCGCCATTTTGTTTACTCATCCGCCATGTTATTCCAGCTGTGGACGCCGCTCAACATAATCCTGTTCAACCTGGTGTGCTCGGACTTCTCTGTGTCTGTGCTGGGCAATCCAGTCACGCTCATCTCCGCGCTGTTCCACCGGTGGGTGTTCGGCAAAAGCATGTGCGTGCTGTATGGGTTCTTCATGGCTTTGCTGGGTAAGTGGTCATGTTTCTATTTAATATACAATAAGCTGTGATGAGAGTCACACCAAGTCCATATCCATACAACTATTAGTAGTTACTAACTACTAATAGTTGTGTAAAGGTATGCCCTATTAGGAGATAAATTAAAGGTTTATATTTTTAGACTTCATATATTATTAATAGCGCGTGTGCATAGGTGCCGGCAGGGCAACATACCCTTACAGATACTAATTAACAACTGTCCTTACTGAACTAACTCCTAAGACTAACTAGGGGCAACATACATATATACATGCTACATAATACATGTTTACAAGAGACATATGTGCATAATTGCTTATGCTGCACGTTAAACTTGTATAGTATATAATTATTATTAAAACCTATTATATGGTTTACCTGTGTAGGTAGCTTTACCTATGAAATTGCCGTTCTGCAGCACTGGCCATTTCAAATCAAAATAATTTTTGTTTGTCATTTGTTTATTGATTAGTGTTACATTTTCATCGCATTTCAATTTTTTTCGTCATCATGGGTACGTTAAAAATTCGAGTAATTATGGAATACTAGCTGTTGCTCGCGGCTCCGCCCGCGTAAGTATAATATCCCTCGGGAACACTACTTTTTCGGGATAAAAAGTAGCCTATGTTTTAATCCAGAGTCTAAACTACTACCATACCGAATTTCATCGAAATCCGTTCAGTAGTTTTTGCGTGAAAGCGTAACAAACATCCACGCTTTCACATTTATAATATTAGTAAGGATGAGTACCGTCGTGGCAGCAACGCGGCACAAGCGGCACGCAACATCAACGACGTTTACGGAGCTAACACTACAAACCAACGTACCACCTGTTATTGGTGTGCTCGCTTCCGTTGTGGAAATTTCGACCTGGAAAATGAACCTCGCGGTCGTCCGAAGACTTTGGTCAACAATGACGAATTAAGGGCGATTGTGGAAGCTGATGATACACAATCTACGGCTAAATTAGCAGCAGCTTTCGACGTTAGCGTCAAAACAATATTGGTCGAATGAACTCAATGATCGCCAGCGCGAAGTACGCGTCGAGACGTGCCTTGCACTGCTCAACAGACACACAAATGAAGGAATTTTGAACCACATTGTTACCTGCGATGAAAAATGGATTCTGTTTGATAACCGCAAGCGCTCAGCATTTGGTTGGATCCTGGTTCAGCACCTAAACAATGCCCTAAACGAAAACTTACCCCTAGAAAAGTGATGGTCACTGTTTGGTGGTCTAGCGCCGGTGTTATTCATCACAGCTTCTTACCAAACGGGGTGAGCATTACTGCAGATGTGTACTGTGAAGAACTGAACACAATGATGGAGAAGCTGGCACATCTCCAACCAGCATTGGTCAATCGCTCGTCTCCGCTGCTCCTGCACGACAACCCGCGACCTCATACTGCACAGCAGACGGTCTCCAAGTTGCAAGAACTAGGGTTGGAAACTCTCCGTCATCCGCCCTACTCACCAGACCTTGCGCCTACATACTACTACTTTTACCAGAAATTGGATAACTTCTTGGCGGGAAAAAAATTCATTACCCGAGAAGCAGTACAAAATGCCTTTGAAGAATTTGTTGCCTCCCTTCCAGCTGATTTCTTTATAAGGGCATCAATAAACTGTCACTGCGTTGGCAAAGATACATTGATTGCATGGGTGATGACTTTGATTAATACAAATAAAAAATACATGAAAAAAATTCGTTTAAATTTTTTCACACAAAACGGCAATTTCATAGGTAAAGACCTAATATTATATACTTATGAATGTAAATTAAAATATATATTTTTTTTTAATACGGTACTACACCAAAACAATATTTTGCACCCAATGCACCCAAAAAATTGCGCTAACACTTTGTGACGAACCAATTAATATAATATATAGATAAATAAATATAATAAATAAAATATATAAATATATATTATAATATATACCAATTAATTATATAGACATAACAATAGATTTAAAGTAATATTCATCAGGGAAGCCGGCTTGTAGCATGCTTCGCCTGTGGTAGTTAATACTAATATTAAGCAAAAAACAGCGAATCAAATCATTTTTTTTGCATGGATGGCGCCCTAAATAATATATAATGTATTTAAAGAGAATATTATACAACTCAATATTCAGTGAATATTTCAAGCGTCTACCTGTTGCCGTTATTAATATCAAGCAAAAAATGGCAAAAAAAAAAACATGGCGTGAACAGAGTAGGTATACGTGGCATAACTTAAATTCCAAAATACTCTTATCGCGCCTAAAGTAAATCACTTCAAAAAATAATATAAAAAAATAAATATTTGCGCCATTTATGTTGAGCTGAGGTGGTTTGTTTTTTTTTATTCACAAATTTTGATTTAATTTTTATCAAAATAGATATGTAGTTTTTAAGATTGTTGCTTTTAGTATATTGTTCGATTGGCCTTCTAAAATATTTTTTGGCGTGTTCAGTAACATGCTATGCCAGAATATTAAGGATTTGTGCAATAAGTTATTTTGTGGTCGCGGCAGAAAAAACTGTACTGTAAAATATGGATCGCTGCGCTAGTACAACGGAACTGAAAATCGAACTGTCAAATGTCAGATTTGACAGCTCTACACGATTTTATAAATGGCGTCGGCTTAAAACCATTTGCCAATGTCAAGTTAAAAAGGCGGGAAATATAATTTTCGTTTCAATTTTCAACACCGTATTCCTATATCGTCAAGTCTAGAGTCTAGTCAAAGTCCAAATAGATAGTCAGTGCAGTCAATGAGTCAAGTCAGTCGATTCAGTAAAGTGGTAGAAAGTTTTCTTGAAAGTTTCTAGGGAGTTTTGGGGGAACACAAAATAGCACGATTTTTGAAGTAGTACCACTTGCCCATACTTGTGCACGTTAACGAATGTTTAATGGTTAATATTCTACCAATGTGTTTGGTTTTACAAATTATGTAATTAATAAAGTTCAATTTTGAATAGCTATCATAAAAATCGCGTATCATTTCGTTTTGGTGTGAATTGACCCTAAGACTCATTTAGTGACGCAGCTGGTGAATTTGAAGCTAAGCATAATATTTTCTGTATTTTTTATTATCACCCCTTGCTTCCAATGACTTTTTTTTAATGTTCTGATGATTAAGGAAGAAAAAAAGTAATTGTAAGCTAGAGCTAATAATAATTTTCGTATTTGTTTTTATTCCTTACATCTCTCAGTCGTTCCGCAACATCCGATTGGTTCTTGATTAATAATATCTCCGTCGTGTAGTCTGTCAGTTCCCGCGGGACATTTTGGTATATCAGCATTAGGATACACGTGCAAATGGTACCCGAGTAGAAATGTCGCAAACCTAAATGTGTACATAATACTAGATATATTATCACTAGCTGTACCAACAGACGCTGTTCTGTCTTAACTATGAACTGGAATAAACAAATAACTACCTACACACACCTACACCCATTACCCCCACCTACAACCTATAGCTTCTACCTACCCCTATAACCTACAGGTTAGGTTAGGTTAGGAAGACTATTACAGCACTAGCTTTTGCCGCGACTCCGCCCGCGTAAATACAGTATCCCACGGGAAAACTACTTTTCGGGATAAAAAGTAGCCTATATGTTGATTCAGAGCTTCAACTACTACATAATTGCACCAAATTCCTTTCAGTTCTTTTTGCGTGAAATTTATCCATCCATCCATACATCCATCATTCTCACAAACTTTCACATTTATAATAAGTAGTAGTAGGACTAACATCGATATTTAACAATGGAGTTGGTATTAGAAGAACGGTGTCAAAGAAGTCTATACTAATATTATAAAGAGGAAAGATTTGTTTGTATGTTTCTTAGTTTGTTTGCATTGATTAGGCTCCGAAAGTAGTGGACCGATTTTAACGAAAATTGGCACTGGTTTAGTGTAGACCACAGGGAAGGACATAAAATATAGGACGTAGGAAGGACGTATAAAATATATTATTACAATATATTATGAGATATACTTAAAACGTTTGTATTTTATATTATCTTTTTATATTTTATTGTGTTTGCAAAAAACATTTTCGTTCAAAATTTACTCCTGTTGTTAACATATTATGAAGGTTGGTTACCTTTATAATATTATGTTAACAATAAAACCTACTAGCTACTCAATATAACTTTGACTGCCGCGTCGGATAACCTAGTAATTTGCGTGGCAGCGATAAGAATATTCATACATTTTCAGTTGCCACGACCTGCAGGCGGTGAGTATATAAAACACGTAAAAGGCTATTGACTGATTGACTGTCTGTCATTTTGTCTATTCTTCCGTGTAACTACGGAAGTAGTTCTACGGTGGTTAAGCCACGTCTCCTATACGAGGGCTGCACTAAAAGTATCGGGGATGGAATATTTCCACTGTTCCTGTCGTATTAAAATCTTTTTAATTTAAAACTCCTTGGTTTTAAAAATCGAATACCGTTTATTTATTTAAAAAAAGATTCTCGGTCTTGTCACAAGGTCTTGTCAAACTTGTTTAGTCGTTGAGAAAATGGAATTGACTCGAGAAAATTCTAGAGCGATGATTTATTATGACTTTCGAAGTGGTTTAACACAAAAACAGTGTGTTGACCGGATGATTTCTGCATTTGGTGATGAAGCCCCATCCAAAACCACAATTTATCGCTGGTTTGCTGAATTTCAACGTGGACGTGTCAATCTCAGTGATGATCCCCGTCAAGGTCGTCCAAAAACTGCTGTCACCCAAGAAAACGTTGATGCTGTGCGTAAGATGATTGAGGAAGATCGACATGTAACATACCGCGAAATTCAGGCAACTTTAGACATTGGCATGAGTCAAATACAAATAATCTTGCATGAACAATTAGGTGTAAAAAAGTTGTTTTCCCGATGGATACCGCATTTGATCTGTGAAGAGCAAAAAGCGGCTCGCGTTACTTGGTGCGTCAGAACTCTCGAAAGATTCCACGCAGGATCCTCAAATGCTGTATACAACATCGTATCAGGTGACGAATCCTGGATATACGCGTACGAACCCGAAACAAAAAACCAGTCACGAGTTTGGGTGTTCGAAAATGAGTTAAAGCCAACAAAAATTGTTCGTTCATGGAATGTTGCAAAAAAAATGGTTGCCACGTTTGTCTCCAAAACCGGCTATGTTGCGACTATTCCTCTTGAGGGACAAATAACGGTTAATGCAGAATGGTATGCTAACATTTGTTTGCCACAGGTCGTTTCTGAACTCCGTAAAGAGAACTGCAACCGCCGCATCATCCTCCATCACGACAATGCGAGTTCTCAGACCGCGCACAGAACAAAAGAGTTTTTAGAGCAAGAAATCATAGAATTATTAGACCATCCGCCGTACAGCCCCGACCTAAGCCCTAATGATTTCTATACTTTCCCTAAAATAAAGAATAAATTGCGTGGTCAGAGATTTTCATCACCTGAAGAAGCTGTGGACGCCTACAAAACGGCCATTTTGGAGACCCCAACTTCCGAATGGAATGGTTGCTTCAATGATTGGTTCCATCGTATGGAAAAATATTTCAAATTTCGCGGAGAATACTTCGAAAAGCAATAAATACATTTTTAAATAGTAGTGTTCTGTCACTTCCTTGATTCCCGAAATTTTCAGTGCCGCCCTCGTAGTAAGTCCCTCGCCTGCGCTGAACATAAAAGTAAAGGTTGTTAGTTAAATGAATTTGTTATGAGGCTATAATATTAATTTACTACCATGGTACATAAAACTAATATACAAAATAGGAAATTTATATACCCGAGGGAGATTTCTATAGAAAACCATTACTTGATAACTTTTTCGTATTTTCACAAAAAGCTTGAACTAATAAATAAGTATTAAAGTAACAGATATTATCCCTTTTATTTTTGCATTTTATTGGATATTAGTATCACATATTAATACATTATGAAGCAACATTTTACAGTTTAATGTTTATGTGGAGGAAGACATGGCGAAAACTCCTATTTTTTTAAACAATGCTTATAAAAAAATTAAATGTATAAAAATAACAACAACACAAACTGCCTTAGATTATTTATTCACACCGTGCATAGTGCATTTTTACTTTGGAATTCGGTTTAATTTTTTGTTTAAAATAAGTAATAATATTTTTTCCCTACCTTACCTATTAGTAATACATTTTAATAACGTTTAAAATAAACGATCGAAGGTATAATTGAATACGGTATAGTGATGATGATGGTGACTGTAAGTTACATAATGGCATATGCTTGCAGTTTTTTAAACAATCTTGAAATTTCCAAACGCGTATCTTTAAAGACTGAGGAACTTCTGTTCAGTACTCTTGGATCCAGGGTATACCTTGGTGCAGAATCTTACTTTTTGGTAGCATATGCTTAGGTTACTTCAGAAAAAGTCGAAATTAGTATATGTGTCCATATAAATTTTGAGGAGTTTCCTCGATTTCTCATGGATTCCATTTTCAGGTCACCACTTTTGTAAAAACAGAACCAACTTCGAAGTATTCCCTTTACATGAAAAAAAGAATTTTGAAAATCGGTTTACAGACGGCGGAGTTATCGTTGAACATACAAAAAAAAATACATACAGCTGAACGTATAACCGCCTCCTTTTTTTGGAAGTGGGTTAAAAATGAAAATACTTTATGTGGTAAAAACAGTGTCTGCAAACTTTGCTTTGAAAGCTTTGCAAAGAACAGAGCAAAAATTATACATAAGCATACCAATCTGCCAATCAGACGGACATAATGGAAATTATTGAGCTATTGTTGCACGACGAAAGAAAACACATGTAGCTTAAAAATACGTAGTTTCCCAGCGATAAGACCTAGCTCATAGACGAGTAACCTAGCTAGATCAATTTTTCTCCCCCAAAACTCCCTGCATACTAAATTTCATGGTAATACTTGTAGCCGTTTTCGAGATTCGGTTTGGATTTCGAGATTTCATTCGGAAACCTTCGTGCGCAAGTCCAACTCGCATTCGGCCGGTTTTAATTATTATTTATGTAATTTCATTAATTATAATACCCATTTGTTGTTTCAATTTATTCAAACCTTTTGATAATTTATTCAACCACTCTGGGCATTATAAAATTTACTTTAAATTATGCCTCTGAGACTTGACAGGTAGACAGTAAACTTGAGGTCGCAGACAAGATCGAGCGTTTTATAGTAAAACTTGATATAACTAGTGATTAATATAATTAATACATCTATGTAGTGATTAAAATGCCATTCTGTTCACTTACACTTCAAAGTATAAAGAATAAATAAATTATTATTCAAACACACACATACTCACGTGTAAATACGTTGTTAAACCACGTCTGCAGTAGTTATGGTCACTTCCTTTGTGTTTAAATATTTTAAGTCATTCTAGGGTAAAGGTTGACTTAAAATATTAAAAGGTTGTTCCTGTTGAGAAACTGGTTGAGCAGGAACT
Source organism: Phengaris alcon alcon (assembly GCA_037179445.1). Lineage (NCBI taxonomy): Eukaryota > Metazoa > Arthropoda > Insecta > Lepidoptera > Lycaenidae > Phengaris > Phengaris alcon. Next base: position 30,395 of record JAYRCH010000896.1, read on the forward strand.
TTGTTGATATTGTACGAACTCATTGGTGTGTCAAGACATAATATTTAGGCTTAAAAATATGTATATAAAATTTCCAAAAAACAATACAACATAATTATTACATTACGCTCTCTAAGGCGCTGAGTTTATAAATCTTACAGAAACAGGGGATTTAAAGAGGGAGCAAAGCCTAACAACATCAATACGATCAACTGTTTGAGGTCAATGACCTTAAAACAGCTCCGTAAAGACAGTTTTATTTATACACACACCGGCATATTTAGCGGAACATAAAATAAAGGTTTGATATCAGTATCATATTATAAGGTTGCTGGCTGGTTTATACGTCATTTAATTTAAAAAGAAATATTTTCAAATTAAGAAAACAACTGAACATCACATTTTATGCAATTGTTTTAATTTTATTCAAATACACCTTATCTGGAGCGAACTTCGAGTATTTCTTCCTTCTAAGCTTGATTTAAAATTTCATTGAAATACTGTTTTTTGTTAGTTTTTTTTTTTAATCGCGTATCTTTTTGGAGTTGAGGACTGAATTATGCCTGACTTAGCCCCAAAGGAGATTGCCAGGGCACTCGAAATGCGAAGAAATGGTCAAACCTACAGAGTGATATCCAGAGATCTTCGTCGACCAGTTTCAACGATCCATCGCAGTATCCAACGGTTCAGGGAGACCGGTACTAATGTGAGAAGAGCAGGACAAGGCAGAAAAAGACGCACTTCGAGTAGGGATGATCGTTTCATTCGGCTTCGTGTACGTAGGAACCCACGTTTGACGGCCGTCCAAGCTCGACATGAATTAGAAGCAGTGCGGGGTGTAACCGTAAGTGAGCGTACGGTACGAAGAAGGTTCGAAGAAGCTGATTTGGGTTACAGGTGTTAAGAAAGACTCAGAAGGGAGTAAAATCAAAAGATCACGTATCATTTTATGCAATTTATTTGATATTTATGATTTTAACATAGCTAATTAAGTACATTCAATCACCAACTTTCCACATATAAAATAATTCAAGTAATACATAATTCGAATTCAATATCATCACTAAGTTACTAAACCTAAACTGGATTGTTACAATAATCAACAAGTCTCACTAACCTGTCTTTCCTTGAAGGTGGCTCGTTCCGAAGTGATGGCCGTTCTCATGAAATCACCTTAGTTTCTTGACTGACATAAAGTCTGTCAAGTGTCTAAAACATTTGACAGACGTCACAAGCATCGATGTCATTTAAAATCATGACTAATACCAAATATTATCATTAAAAAAAATAAAACGGGGAAGATATTATAAATGTGTGTAACAGTCGGCCAATCCTTTAGGAACAAGTCTCTTCGTTCTAAGTTATACTGCTAGAATTTTATTTTCATTTAATACATTTCACAACTTTTACTATCTATTTTAGTAAAAACTTTACTTCCTGTAATTATGGGAAAAAAAAATATAGACTGTATCTTATTATATTTAAACATCATTTTGAACATAAATTAGTACTATTATTTATAAATGTAATCTTTATCTTTAAATATTATTATAAAATATTATCATAAAATTCGCTTCATGTTAATAATAAAGTTTTGTTTTATTATAACACTGAACTTAAATATGGATAACTTTGCAACTGTTACTTCCTTCACAATCGCAAAGCAACCACGATGCCATGTCCACTCCTGGGCGGCGAGTTCGTACGCCACTCATGCCCGGCTCAAAAACACCCTCACTTTCTTTATTATAGTTATATGGTTAGGAGTTACTTCCTTCACTCTCAACTCATACAACTACGATGATTTAAGCCACTCATGGGCGACAAGTTCGTATGTCAATCATGCCCGGCTTAAAATCACCCTCACTCATTCACTAGTAATTTTATTCACTCATTCTCCAATCCTTTTTCACTTTTACAAGAGTTCCTTAACCTTCAACAACTTTAGTGGTTTAATCGCATACTATTAGTGAAATAGAAATCGGGTCAGCGGCAGCAGTAACAGCAACAAAAGGTACACTTGTAGGATGGATTCACCTTTATTGGTCAGCAATCAGTAGTAGAGTGAGGGCCATTTTTCAGTTACCGCCCTTTTTATACATCTTGTGAGTATAAACAGTTAAATGTTTATATATAGTAAATAAGTTTTAATTATTAATATTAGTATTTAAATATTACTATTCTATGATTAATAAATGATTTAATAATTATTAAAATCAAATTAAGATAAACCGGAAGCTACGCAAAAATAGTCACAAACTTAAATAATATTATTAAAATCTATCCGGAAGTGAGTTTTGTAACACTCGGCCATCCTGCATTTTGCCGTGTCCCACGGCAAGTTGACTGGTTTTCAACATGTCATTTTTGTACCTGGAAAGAGATAAAAGAGAACAGTAATTGCACTTAGATAATATTTTATGGCAGGCAATTGGCATGTGTCACGCTCATAATATTTAAATTTTAAATAGTATTGAAATGTATTTCTAAACTTATGGATACTTAATTTTAAATAACACAAAATAATGTTTTTCTTTATACATATTCCACGTTAACTTATTATAATATGAATGATTTGTTTAATGATTAAGATTTAAGTTAAGAGTCACAGAGAATTAAGTTCATTACATCATTTATTATATATTTTTTTTTAGCATATATGTATTATATTAATTATTGTAATAATTAATCAAAGTTTTTTTGCATCACACAGATCTAGTTTATTTACTAGTAACTAGATATTTGTTTCAGGTCACACAGATTTACATTAGTTTAGTGTCACACAGATCTAACTAATTTACTAGATATTTTTTGCATCACACAGATCTAGTTTATGTACTAGATATTAATTGTTTCAGGTCACACAGATCTAATTAATTTACTAGATATTATTTTAGCATCACACAGCTAGTCATGTCTTTATTTTAAAGTAAGTAATATTATTAATTTGAAGTGATAATTAGTCTTATTGCTTTATAAAATGAATGTTAAAAAGAATGAAATAGTTATTAAATAGTTTTTTTTTTATTAGGCATAATTTTAAAATTACTTACTACGCACAAGTGTTTATTTAAATGATACATTTTAAATTAGTTTATAAGTACACAAGTATAGATAACTTTAATTGCTTAGAGTATATTCTTAAATAAATTTAGATGTATTAAATATTCTAGTTTTTAAACAAATATTAAGGACTTAAAAGTATATAATATTCGCGTGTATCATTCAACTTTCTAGTAAATCTATAAGGTCATCTCTGTCTACTTCTCTATCAGAATCTGTCGAACTATCCGAAATTGAGGATTTATAAGGGCGCAAGGCCTCCCCGGGTACTACAGCATTAAACTTTTTGTATCCCTTAATACCTTTAATGCTGCTAATATTATAACGATCAATAGAATGATCAGACTTGGTTATTTTATATGGTCCCGTATACTGACTGCCCAATTTCTTGGTGACACCCCCTGTACTATCACGAGATATTCCGCCCTTCCAAAGTCCTAACTCACCTAAATTGTACTTCCTACATTTTTTATGTTTCTTATCATAACGATTCTTCATCGCCGTCATATATTTGTCAATTTTTATTTTCGCTTGAGCTCTACGGTCCGCTAATTTTTTAACCAAATCTGGGTGATCAGCGCTAGTCGAGGGGTAAGCAGGGAAGAGAGTGTTATTATGTGTAAACATCAAGCTAAAGGGCGTGTACCCAGTAACCGCATGTGGGGTGTTGTTTATACCCCACACGACATCAGATAATTTTTCGTCCCAAGTACATTCACTTTCCGATGTGGTATTAAGTCCATTAATAATGCTTCTATTTACCCTCTCGACTTGCCCGTTTGAACGTGGCGAGGCTATTGCATTTAAAACATGTTTTATTTGTTTTTCAACTACGAAATCTTTAAAATACCTACTTGTAAATGCTACCCCACGGTCAGTAATTATTCTGGAGGGATTTCCGAATACCGATATAATTTCTTTTAAGGTTTTTATCGTTTCAACAGAGCTAACACTACGTACGGGCCTTGCAAATACGAATTTGGTAAAGGAATCAATTACAACTAGTATATAAATATTTCCATTACGAGTTTTAAGAAAAGGCCCCAAATGATCGGCATGTAATGTGTGCATGGGTATGTTGGGCTTATCTATGGGGTGTAGCTCGCCCTCAGGCTTACCATAATTCCCTTTAGCATATGCACACTGTAGACAAGCCTTAATATACTTTTTTATGAACCGAGTCATCCCTAAAAACCAGAATTGAGACTTTATTATTTTTTCGCACTTCTCAAACCCTAAGTGGCCAGCTTGGTCATGATATTTTTGTAACAGGCTCCATTTCGATAGCTTAGGTATCACAAATCTATTCCCGTTAAAGGTTTTACGAAATAATCGGTCGTCTAAAACTACGTAATTATTTTTAATATCTGAATTTTGAGTACCTTCATCAAGTTGTCTAATTATGTGTTGTACATTGTCATCCTGTAGTTGCAAAGTTATAAGCCAGTCGTCTTTATCGATGTTGAGTACACAAACCGTTTCTAAAGGATTGCGACTAAGGGCATCGACGTGTCGCATACGATCGCCGGAACGATATTCTATAGTAAGGTCAAAATCTTGGATAGTGAGCCACCAACGGGCGATACGCGGCACAAGGTCTTTTTTTGTAAGTGTGTTACGTAGAGCAGCGCAATCAGTAATAACTGTAACGGGGATTCCAGTTAGATATATACGGAAACGTTTTAAGGATTCTACAACTGCCAAGGTTTCTAGTTCGTAGCTATGGTAACACTGTTCTTCCCTGGTAGTTGCGCGGCTAAAGTAAGCAATTGGATTTAAGCTATTATCATTTTGGTATTGTAACATAATCCCTCCTAGACCTAGCTTACTAGCATCCGTATGAAGTTCCGTTTTAGCATGATGATTATAAATAGCTAGTACTGGCCTTTTAGTTAACGCTGCTTTAAGATTTTTGAAAGCTTGCTCCTGCTCAGAGCCCCACTCCCAGTTGACAGTCTTTTTTGTAAGAAGAGTTAGCGGACGTGCTAACTCGGCAAAACTACGAACGAATTTTCGAAAATAGGAAGCGAGACCAATAAATTGTCTTACTTCGTGTACATTACGAGGACGCCTAAATTGCGATACACTTTCGATTTTAGCTAATCCTGGACGCACGGAACCAGCCGTCACTTCGTGTCCCAAGTAGTTTACACTATTTTGTAAAAAGGAACATTTCTGTAAATTTAGCTTTAAGTTGGCACGTTCTAAAAGTTGGAGAACCCCCTGAAGTAAATTGATACCCTCGTTTATACTGACTGAAGGAACGGTCAAATCATCTAGATAAATGGCTAACTTATTGTTCAATGGTTGTAAGGCCTTTTGTATGAGACGCGAAAATACAGCGGGGGCATTGGCCAGACCAAATGGCATCCGGAGGAATTCATACTGCCCTGTAGATGTAACGAATGCAGTTTTATGTATAGAGTCTTCCGACATATTTACTTGATAATAACTTTGTGCTAAATCTAAAACCGTGAAGTACATTTTCCCCGAAAGCCGATTGATCTGGTCATCAATATGTGGAAGTGGATATCGATCCTTAATAGTTTGGTTGTTGAGAGCGCGGTAATCGATACATAAACGGTAATCACCTCCCTTTTTTTTCACCAATATTACAGGACTAGCATAATCTGAGCTTGACTCGCGTACTATACCAGCCGAAATCAGTTCACTAATCTTTTGTTCGGCAATTTTCGCCTCTTTGTACGACATTCTATATGGCTTGCTGTGAACCGGTACATCAGTTTTGGTATGAATGCGCATTTCTAATAGATTAGTACACCCTAGCTGCTCACTACATTCAGCGAATGCCGCATTATATCGGTTTAACAAATTCAATAACCTACTACAATAATATCTACCAATATCCCCAACCTCTATGTCAGAAATATCTATATTTTTTGTTTGTACGTTATTTACATTATTATTAAAATGTTGACTACTTGAACTTGATGTTAACATTACTTCAGTTACGTCAAAAATGTCAGCTCGAGTAAGTAATTTCCCTCTTTGCCAATGGATACACGTATCGCCTAAATTGGTTACTTGTAATGTGTAGTCACCGAATTTTAAAATAGATTGCGGTATATAATATGATGAATTCCCAAAATCAAAAACAATAGTCCGCGTTACAAGTATACTGCCGTGATCTAACTTATCTGTTACATACACGCAAATTAACCGAGTATCTCCGGGCTGCAATTCAAGATCGTTACTTAAATACAAAGGAATTCTTTCTACAAAATCATTAGAGAACAAAATAATATCGGACAAGTAGTGGGTAGTATGAAAATATTTTTTATTGTTCGGTAATAACATAACGGCTTTATAATTGGCAACTAGTGTTATGTCTGGATGTTTTAATATAGGGCTACCTATTATCATATTTAGGTCCTTAAGATCCGTATCAGTTACTTCAGCCTCACTGTTCACACAAATGTTATCTATACTTATATTAAATTGTACATTACCTAACGAAATGATATGCAAACCTCCAAAACCTTTCATTAACAAATTTGATTGAAAAACTTTTAACCTTAATTGCTTAACTGTTTCTAGTGTTATAATATTAACTTTACTTCCCGTGTCAATATATCCTAGCAATGTTATTCCGTTGACTATGATTTGTTTTTTGTATATATCTGATAGAATTTCGTAACTGTTACAATTAATTTTGCGTACCTGCACACTGCCGCGTTGATCTTGAGACGTGTACCGGCGGAGCGCGTTGTCAGTCATACCCGCAGTGTTTCCAGCAGCTCAGGCGCCTGCAGCATGCCAGCAGCTACTGGAATTGTGGCCCAAGCGTTGACAAATCTGGCAGCATGTGATGCGACAGTCTCTTGCTTCATGACCGGTCTTGCGACAGTTGTAGCATGTTTTCGGCAAACCGGCGCCCCGACGCCAGTTAGATGTTTGTTCCGAAGCTTTCGTACCTATCGCCTTGTAATTTTCAAGAGATGACAAGAACCCAAAATAAAGCTGTTCTGGTGTCTCGCAATTGTAGGCCTTTGCATTTGGTCGTAGTTCAACGGGCAACCCACGAATTAGACACGAGGTAGCAGCGTCGCCCTTCAGACCGCATTTCTTGATTAGGGACATTTTTTCATGGAAATACCTCGTCATGGTCTCGTCATTATTCTTTACTCGTGCTAGCATTTCTTCCAACTGATCGACATAGTCAGTGGAGCGCGGAAAGGCACACGTTATATTTTGTTTCCACTGCGTCCACGTGGCCGTATAGTCTTCCAAGTCATCGTACCATTCTCTCGCAGCACCGCGTAGGCGAATTTGCATAACGAAGATACGATCTTTTTCGTCCCAGGAATACATATCTCCGAGCTGGTCGATCTTATTAAGCCACCCCCTTACATTGGTCGATTTCTTTCCTGGATCAAGTTCTGGTATAACTTCTGCTTCCAGATAATTAATTCTCCTCTTCTTATGCATGCTCCTAATATGTGGACGTGGAGAGGGAAAAGTTTCACAGCTCTCAGTTGTACCTTCGTCCGACGATGAGTCGATGGCACTTGGCCTCTTTTTTCCCAAACCACAGCGATATGGACCCATCATGGTGCTTAGAGACAAAAAAAAAAATCTCTTTACCTCCAAATCCCACTTCTGAGATGAAATAGAAATCGGGTCAGCGGCAGCAGTAACAGCAACAAAAGGTACACTTGTAAGATGGATTCACCTTTATTGGTCAGCAATCAGTAGTAGAGTGAGGGCCATTTTTCAGTTACCGCCCTTTTTATACATCTTATGAGTATAAACAGTTAAATGTTTATATATAGTAAATAAGTTTTAATTATTAATATTAGTATTTAAATATTACTATTCTATGATTAATAAATGATTTAATAATTATTAAAATCAAATTAAGATAAACCGGAAGCTACGCAAAAATAGTCACAAACTTAAATAATATTATTAAAATCTATCCGGAAGTGAGTTTTGTAACATTAGGTCATCACTTCAATTTAACCTTTTACTTAAATCAGTACAGATTCTTTTCTCTATTGTATCATCTTTTACTTATATATTTACTTATATTCATTAATTTAAGTCACATAAAAACATCACTTTTATTTAAATAACATTCGAATATTATATACTCACTTTTGCTCCTAATAAGTATTATAAGTATAAAAGTATCATAATACACATCGGGAATTGTTATTATGTATTTTCGGCTACCTCATCATCACTATCGTCGTCATTATCGTCACTCGAAGAGCAAGCAGCAGTACTCCCGAAACTAAGTCACGGATAAACTTTGTCTATAGACACTACCGCTTCGTATTTAGACCCCTTCTTGGTCAAAGGTGTGTCCTCTACAAGAAACCTATCGTTCGGTAAAATCTTTTTAATTCTATAAGGTCCTCTACATCTAGCTTCTAACTTTTTAGACTGACCTGGCTCCGTAACAACGTTTCTAACTATCCTAACCAAGTCACCTTCCGCATAAATCCTACTAACTTTTTTTCTTTTGTCATACCGCTCTTTCATTAACTCTTCATTTCGTTTTAACCTTTCACTAGTTCCTACTCTAATTTCTTCTATCGTTTGCCTACCGGTAGTAATATCATTATCTACGTCATTTAATAATCCCAATGCTGGATTTGCTACATTTTTACCGAATAAGAGTTCGGTAGGTGTCTTTTTCGTCACATCATGAATAGAGGTATTAATACCTAGCTGGAGATCCGGAAGAAGCTCATCCCATGAGTTTTTGTCTTTGCCATGAACCATAGAGCCAAGGGCAGCTAGAATTGTACGGTTATACCGCTCCACCTGCCCATTTGCTCGCGGCGTTGCAACAGCATTAAGAATATGCTTTGCGCCAACAGACCTTATAAACAATTTAAACTTTTTACTCGTAAAGCTCGTACCTCTGTCTGTTATCAAACGTGTGGGCGAACCAAAGAAACTAAACAGTGTACGTAGCGCCTTTATAGATTCCTTAGTGCGTGTGCTCTTTACGGGAGTTAGGCTTACAAATTTCGTGAATGAGTCTACCACAACCAATATATAAGTGTGACCCCGTTTGCTACGTGAAAATGGACCTAAATGGTCGGCATGTAGTGTGTGGAAAGGGATATCAATTTTAGGTATAGGTTGCAATGGTCCTTCTTTCGATCCAGATGATAGTTTGTGGTGAGCTCACTCAAGACAAGCAGTCACGTATTTCTTCACAAACCTACGCATTTTCGGGAACCAAAATTTGGACCGTACGCGCTCCATCGTCTTTTCGAAACCAAAGTGGCCCACGTCATCATGATTTGCTCTCATAAGCTGCCACCTAACGCCTCTTGGGTTGTCCCAAGAGGCGTTAGGTGGCAACCCACCTTGTGTCACTGTGGCAACCCTTAAGTATTGCATCGTAGATTATAAGTATATACATAAGGTATTGTATTTCAGTGTGCCGTTAGCTTGTAAGTCAGTCGGGTCCCGGACACCAAAACTGTAACGCGTATTAAGTCACCAATAAATAATAATCCATAAACGGTGTCTCATTCATATTGGTGACCCCGACGTGATCGCGAGTGTGAGCAGTAAATTCGTGTGTGAACAATTTGGACTACTTTTTCGGACTAACATTCAAAATTTCAATATCGGAGTGCACACTGTAAATTCGCGTGTGAACAATTTGGACTAATTTTTTGGACTAGCTTTAAAAATGTCAATACCGACGCTGGCCGGTTTAATGCCTACAGCGTCTAGTGCGCCAGAACTTTCTAACACAGACCCAGTGCAAAATTCAGTGTACGTGTTGTCTCAAACATCGGCATCCATCAGTTCGGACCCGACTCACCCGACTGACTCAGGAGCGGTTTTTCAAGATATGGCCGCTATCAGTATTAATTCAAGACTTCCCGAATTTTGGCCCCATATGCCAAGGTTATGGTTTACCCAGATTGAACATGCTTTGATACCACAAAAAGCGAGTAACGATATGAAGTTTCATATAGTGGTCTCTAAACTAACTCCGGATGCTTTGCAGCAAGTCAGCGATATCCTATATAATGACTCCCCGAAAAATAGATACGAGCTTGTGAAAGATAGACTACTGAAGGTGTACGAAGATTCGATTAATGCGCAGTTTAAGAAATTAGTTAGCGAGCTTGAGCTCGGGTCACAGAAACCTTCGCAATTATTAAGACGAATGAGAGACGCAGGCCGAAATATGCAAATTTCCGAAGAAATACTCAGGAATTTGTGGTTAAGTAGACTACCTACCACGGTCAGAGCGAGTTTAGCGGTGACACAGGAAAATAATTTGGACAAATTGACTGAAATCGCAGATAGCATTATGCAAAACATCAGTGTCAACGACTATTGGCACAAATGAACAGATTAGCAGTGGAAGTCGCCTCCCTACGAACAAATATGGAACAAAGAGGACGTAGAAACTTCCGTGGTCGCGGTAGAGGAAATTATTTTCGACGATACAATCGGTCAAAGTCGAGGTCATCAGCGAGGATTACCCCCGAGGATCCCAGGTGGTTATGTCGCTACCATTATAAGTTTAGAAACGCAGCGCGCTACTGTGAAAAACCCTGTAATTGGGGTTCACAGCAGCAGGAAAACTAAATATGGTACGCTCGGAGGCGGACGAGTACGTACCCGCGACCAACAACCGCCTATGTATCACAGACACCCAAAACAATCTTCGATTTTTGGTAGACACGGGAGCCAACATCTCAGTAATTCCTGCTTCAATTAAGGACAAAAAGTACGGTGAGTCAGTTAAATATCGTTTATTTGCAGCAAATGGCAGCGAAATCCGTACATATGGTGTAAAATCACTAGTTTTAAATTTAGGCTTAAAACGTGCTTTCCGATGGACTTTTGTAGTAGCAGATGTGTCTCAGCCTATTCTAGGCGCAGACTTTCTAGTTAACTATAAGTTACTTGTTGATTTAAGTACCAAAAAGATTATTGATCAAGTAACAAAGTTGAATGTTCTTGCCATTTTGGTTTGTTCGACTCACGATACAATCAACACAATAAATAATAACCACCCATTTTATAATATTTTGAAAGAATTTCCGACGTTTAAAACCTGTATCTTTTAAACAAGTACCAAATCATTCAGTATGTCACTTTATTGAGACGTCGGGACCGCCGGTGCATACAAAAGCCCGACGGTTGCCGCTCGATCGTTATAAAAAATTAAGGAGGAATTTTCTCTAATGCAAGAATTAGGTATTTGTCGCCCTTCTAAAAGTCCCTGGGCCAGCCCGTTACACGTTGTTTTAAAGAAAAATGGTCAACTACGCCCGTGTGGCGATTACAGACAGTTAAATTCCGTAACCTTACCCGATAGATATCCCATTCCACGCTTGGCATGATTTTACATATATTTTAGCAAATAAAATGTATTTTCACGTCTAGATATAAACAGAGCCTACCACGCCATTCCGGTACGCGAACCAGATATTGAGAAAACTGCAATAATTACGCCCTTTGGGCCTTTTTTAATTTCAGCGCATGCCCTTTTGGTCTGCGAAACGCTGCACAAACGTTTCAGCGTTTCATAGATCAAAGTGTTTTATCAGAGTTAAATACTCCAAAGTTTATAAATAAATTAGGATCAAGTTACTTCTTTGCTTATCTGGATGACATTATAATCGCGAGCGAAAATTTAGAGATTCACAAAAAACAATTACATGCAATTCGAAAAAAATCGACGAGTTTGGAATAACAATTAATATTTCTAAGTCCGTGTTTCGGTCAGAAAAAAATAGAATTCTTAGGTCACGAAGTTTCACCTAAAGGAGTATGTCCATTGCAGGGAAATAGTCGAGGCTATTATGAATTACCCAAAACCGGAACCATAGCAGACCTACGTCGTTTTCTAGGAATGATAAATTTCTACAGGTCACATATTCCAAAGCCCCCCCCCCCACCCCCCCCCCCCCCCCCCCCCCCCCCCCCCCCCCCCCCCCCCCCCCCCCCCCCCCCCCCCCCCCCCCCCCCCCCCCCCCCCCCCCCCCCCCCCCCCCCCCCCCCCCCCCCCCCCCCCCCCCCCCCCCCCCCCCCCCCCCCCCCCCCCCCCCCCCCCCCCCCCCCCCCCCCCCCCCCCCCCCCCCCCCCCCCCCCCCCCCCCCCCCCCCCCCCCCCCCCCCCCCCCCCCCCCCCCCCCCCCCCCCCCCCCCCCCCCCCCCCCCCCCCCCCCCCCCCCCCCCCCCCCCCCCCCCCCCCCCCCCCCCCCCCCCCCCCCCCCCCCCCCCCCCCCCCCCCCCCCCCCCCCCCCCCCCCCCCCCCCCCCCCCCCCCCCCCCCCCCCCCCCCCCCCCCCCCCCCCCCCACCCCCCCCCCCCCCCCCCCCCCCCCCCCCCCCCCCCCCCCACCCCCCCCCCCCCCCCCCCCCCCCCCCCCACCCCCCCCCCCCCCCCCCCCCCCCACCCCCCCCCCCCCCCGCGGAAATTCACTCAGAATTAAATAAATATTTACATAATGCGAAACGGAATGATAAGACAAAAATTAACTGGACGGAAAAAGCAGACGCGATTTCGAACAGTGTAAAAGTAGCTTAAGAAATGCAGTGACGTTATCGCACCCGCAACCCGATACGCCGATAGCGCTCATGACGCTCGTGTGTGGGGGCCGTAATTGCAACAAAAATTAGGTCAACATTGGGAACCTTTAGGTTATTATTCTAAAAAATGTCAGACGTGCAACAAAATTATTCAACATATGACAGAGAATTGCTAGCTATTTATTTATCGATTCAATATTTCCGAAAAATGATAGAGGGACGCCCATTAACTATCTTTACCGATCATAAACCTTTAACGTATGCATTTAATAAGAATAATAGTGATAAAGAGATTCCGCGTCGCACAAGGCACCTATCATACATTAGCGAGTTTAGTACAGACATACGTCACATATCGGGCACAAACAACGTAGTAGCAGACGCTTTATCGCGAGTACAGACTATAGATTGCCCTACAACTATCAATTACGAGGAACTGGCTAAGGATCAGAATAAAGATGGCGAATTGCAATTACTATTACAACAGATAAAAGAGGCTTCGCAATTTAGGAAAATATATTTACCGAACTGCGAACAATCATTAATTTGTCATGTTTCCGATAAAAATAGTAGACTTTATTTACCAAATAATTATCGTAAAATCATTTTTCAATCACTACATAATATCAGTCATCCGGCATCAGAACTACAAATAAAATTATAACCGAAAAATATTATTGGCCGTCAATGAATAAAGATATTTCAGTGTGGACAAAAGCTTGTATTCCTTGTCAAAAATCAAAAATAAATCGTCACACTATGTCAGAATTAGGTCAATTTTCACCAAGCGATAGATTTCAGCACGTGCATCTCGATCTCGTCGGACCCTTACCTACTACGCCCGAAGGATATAAATATTTGTTAACTATGATAGATAGGGCCACCGGGTGCCAGAGGCAATACCTTTACAAGACATTACTGCAGAAACGGTTTCCCAAAATTTTTATAATAATTGGATCGTACGATTTGGTTGTCCTTGTCGAGTAACAACCGATCAAGGACGACAGTTCGAAAGTTCTTTGTTTATACATCTTACTAAATTACTAGGTATACAAAAATTACGTACTAATGCATACCACCCGCAAAGCAATGGGATTATAGAAAGATGGCACCGAACCCTAAAAACAGCATTAAAAGCTAGACTTAACAATAATTTGAACTGGTACAAAAGAATTGCATACAGTAATGTTGGGACTTCGCGCGATGCCTCGTACGGATACAAACGTCAGCACGGCAGAGTTAACGTATGGTACAAAATTAAAATTACCTGGCGATTTCTATAATAGTAGTAATAAAGAAATGTATGATCCGGATACATTCGTGAATCATTTACATCGCACCATCAGTGAGCTTAAGCCTAGGCCAGTTTTACAAAAGAATTCGAGAGCAATTTTGTGCATAAAGATTTAAAAACATGCCAACACGTATTCGTTAGACAGATATGATTAAACAGTCAATCCAACATCCATACGAAGGGCCATATAAGGTCATAAGGAGGGGAGACAAATCATATATATTAGATATTTTTGGTAAACAGACGTCAGTGTCGATCGACAGGCTTAAACCCGCTTACTTATTAAATATAGACGAACAAACCGAAGGGCAAAATAACTCTTATAGTAATGATTTAAAGATAATGTTAGCGATGATAATGAAACTGGTCAACATAATGAATCCGCTACAAGCGAAAAGCTTATGACTCGCACCACACGCAGCGGACGAGTTACGAAATTACCTGTTAGATTTTTGTGACTAATCAAAAGAATATTTATATATAGAATTGTTTTTATAACATATCTAAATGATCATAACAGTACCACCTTTACCTTCTATAATGGTAAATCTGTAAGCAAACCTCAAGAAATAATTATCGCGCAGAACGGAGCGAACAGTGCTAGTACCAGTGATATTGAAGTATCTATAAAATTATATGGATCCATTATGTTGGCTGTCCTATTATTATTTACACTCATGTTCCTGTCCTTTTGTCTTAAGAAGTGTAAAGTATTAAGTGCAAAGTGGATGCAAAATCAGGGTAAAAACTGTACACTCAGAAGTTCCTGTGGTTGCCATACATCAGCCTCAGACTCATCTCAACCGCAAGTAGTATTAGCTCCTAGACAAGGATAATATAATATTGCTAAAATTTATTTGTTAAAATTATTTTTGTAACCAGTTTCCTGTTGCGAATAAAATAAGCTGTTGTAACATAATGTAAGTATAACATTACAGTTCTTAGAATAACACTGCGGTAGAGTCTACTATGTTATGAAAAGTATTATATTACATTTATTGTTTAGTTGTAATATGCCACTCTGCAGAAGTTGTTATGAATTGTAAACTTTAGAACTTAGAATCAAACATAACAAATGAATGAATGTACATTTTAAACAGTGATTTATTTTATGCGATAAATTTTGTATGTCAATAATTTTTTTGGTAAAAGGGGGAGTATCTGTGGCAACCCTTAAGTATTGCATCGTAGATTATAAGTATATACATAAGGTATTGTATTTCAGTTTGCCGTTAGCTTGTAAGTCAGTCGGGTCCCGGACACCAAAACTGTAACGCGTATTAAGTCACCATAAATAACAATCCATAAACGGTGTCTCATTCATAGTCACCATTTTCTAGAAGACGAAACACTCGACCGTTCTTAACGTATATTCCTTATAAATTTTTGTGACGTTGTGAGTGTTTGGGTCTTCTAGAATTTACTTGATCCGTTTAATTTCTTCATCAGAAGACTGAACTGTCGAAATCCAGTCCTCAGTAGTGATCGCAAGAACATCTAATGTATGTATAGGTTCTGGATCCACTGACACTGGACTCCTGCTGAGAGCGTCTACATGAGACATCCTCTCACCCGGTCGGTATTCAATGGTGCAGTCATATTCAAGAAACTGGATCCACCATCTAGATATGCGTGGTATAAGGTCCCTCTTGGTAAAAGTTGTACGAAGCGCGTTACAGTCCGTTATTATGGTAAACTTGATGTCAATTAGGTACGAGCGAAACTTGCTCAAAGCACAGATTACTGCAAGGGTCTCAGTTCGAACGAATGAAGGTTCATTTCGTCGGCTTGAGTTTACCGACTATAATAGGCTACGGGTTGCCATAGTTTGGACTCTTTCCTTTGCAAGAATATTCCGGCCAACCCAAACTTGGAGGCGTCAGTGTGCAATTGAGTCTCTGCGTGGGGATCATAAATAGCAAGTATGGGCCTTTCTGAGAGAAATTTCTTTATATTTTCAAAGGCATTAGCTTCATCATCACCCCAATGCCAGGGCACTTTTTCTTTAAAAGATTTGTCAAGGGTCTGACAATCAACGCGAATCCCTTAACAAATCTCCTAAAGAAACTCGCGAGTCCAAGAAACCTTCTAACCTCATGCTGATTTTGTGGAACAGAAAAATTTGGCTACTGCTTCAGTTTTTGCGACTCTGGTCTAACACCCTTACTATCTATCTCAATCCTAGAAAATATATCTTTTCTTGAAAGAAGTGGCATTTCTCCATTTTTAAAGTAAGACCGGCCTCCCTTAAAAGTTTAAGAACCTGTTCAAGTCGTTGCAAGCCTTCTTCAAACGACCTGGAGGGTATTGGGATATCCTCCATATAAATAACTACATATCCTACATTGGACTTATTAAGGACTTTATGGATAACTCTTTGGAACACTGCTGGAGCATTTGCTAGTCCAAACGGTACGCGATTGCATTCGAATTGCCCGTCTGGCGTTACAAACGCAGTTTTCTCGCGTGATTGTTCAGCTATAGGTATCTGGTGATATCCCGAGGCCAAATCTAACGACGTAAATAGAGATTGTCCAGACAATTGATCCAACAAATCATCTATTCTAGGCAGAGTGGTGTTTTGGTCACGTTTTGTGCGACTATTTAGAGCACGGTAGTCAACGCAAGACGTTTTTCGCCAGATTCTTTTTAACCAGTACTATTGGACTGGCAAAAGGGGAGCTTGACTCTCGAACAATTCCGTGCTCTACCATATCACTTACCATGTTTTGGACTAGTTTACGTTCCGAGTATGCCATACGATATGGCCTATAAACTACAGGGCTGGTGTCAATGAGATGGATCTCCATCTCTGCTACGTTCGTGAAGCCAAGATCGTGCATGCCCGTGGAAAAGCAATCTTTATATTCTGTAATTAAATTGTGACATTTATGCATCTGTTGCTCTGTTAGCTGTGAGCCGTAGTTAGGAGTAACAGGTAAAATTTTTATATTATCATTAACTATTCTCATAACGTCCTTATATAATTCTCTATAACTTGAGCCCGCGTCAGAAGAGTATACCTTTAAGCCTTATGGAGTTCATGCTTACACTCTGGATTAACAGCTGACAGTTTGATTATTTTATATGATACTCACGGGCAAAAGATAATACTCTTGTTGTACAGGACTGTATAAATTCACAGGGGTTCAACCGCCGGCTCAGATTAGACTCGAAGATAGCAAGGTTACACCGATTTGGGCAGAGCCGGGGCGATAATAAAACACTTATTTGAGGAGAACGTTTTTTCACTTTTTCGATTCGCTTACCTGGCTCATGGCAATGCCGTATACAGAGCCCCGCCCGTACGCCCTCTTTCGGGCCGATCTTCCATTTCATTTTTACCTCTCTATACGGCTATTTTCCATAATTTTCCCCATTTTCCATGAGCCAGGTGAAGCAAACGCGTTGTGTGAAATACTTTATTATCATAACCAGACATATAAACCCTTATATACTAAACATCTTATTCTATAGAAGAGTTATTTACATTTTAAGGTTCAACTTATATGAAATGTTGTACATTTTTACCACTGTTTTCGTAATAATTTCTTAACCATTTATTATATAACCTTAAGCGCTATACTACACGTTATGTACTACGTTTATTTATATAAATCAAAAGAAGCTACGTTAAAATTAGCTTTAGTTAAAAAATATATAATCAAAATAACCCGCACTTGATAAAACACCATTTAACACTATTTTTCACACTGATGCCATATAAATCTATACATATAGTCACTGAGTGTTCACTATTCTAGTTTTACGTACCGTTTTAATTACACGTTTATTGTTCACATTAAAATTCACTCATGTTTTCCGTTACGAGGCCGCTGGTCCTTAACACTTGTCCTATATTCCCACGTATCGACCCATTAACATAGATGTATCCATCACATGCAATATCTGAATAAACAGTAACAGCTTTCATCTCTCCTACTTTAATCTCAACGTCATTAGCTAGACGTAACTGTAATTTCGTGTCATGTTCATGTTCAACTCGTTGAAATTTTAAATCATTAGGGGTTTTTATAATTTTAAGTGTAAGTCTTTCTGTAAATGTATGCCCTAGTAAAATGTTGCAATATTATTAATTTGTCATCAACGATGTAAACTTCAATATCATTCTCACGTATACTTGTATTTCAACGCTAGTTGTCGTGCGACCTAAAGGCAAATACGGTATGTTTCCTAGTCCCCTTAAACGTGGTCCATTTATCGGTTCCCACTTTAAACCTAAGCCCGCAGCATCGGTTTCACGGATAAGTGTAACCTCACTTCCTAAATCTACTTGACATACAGTAGTTATACCATTTATCATGATAGGTAGTTTATATTTTCTATTTGTATTTTCAGATTCCCTCACCTTGGGAGCGGTGCCACCCTCAGCTTTTACACAATTTAATCCTTCGTGACCTAAATAGTTGCAGACGGTACATTTTATTAAGGCTTAGGG
Source organism: Phengaris alcon alcon (assembly GCA_037179445.1). Taxonomy (NCBI): domain Eukaryota; kingdom Metazoa; phylum Arthropoda; class Insecta; order Lepidoptera; family Lycaenidae; genus Phengaris; species Phengaris alcon. The sequence continues at coordinate 48,733 of JAYRCH010000896.1, forward strand.
ACATTTAAAACTAGGATTGTCCGACACCCTGGCAATTTAAACACCTAACCGGACCCTTGGAGTGTGTACTATTGCCGTTATTTCTGGTAATATTCTCCGTTGCCCTAGAATTAGTGCCGATAAATTATATTGCCGCCTGTCTCTATTATCTCTCTTATTATTAAATTCAAATTGATTGCGGTTTGGGACTTAATAGTTTTGAAAAATTCTAAAACGTCTTGTTAGCTGCAGCTCAAATTTAGCTGCCTGGGCACCTAAACGAACGCCTCTATCATCAACTCCATAAAGAAGGCAGTCCACTGCTTGCTTCCCAAATATCTTGCATCTATTAAGTAAATTAAGCATTTCGGTCAATAATTCCGCATAGTTCTCAGTCGCTGGAAACGACTCTCTTAACCTCGAGCCAAGTATGCTTAATAGAAGGTAGTCCCTGGTACCAAGTCTTAGCAATACCACTAAGCTTGGGCAGGGCATAATGAATCGTTTGCTTATCGCTCCAATTATAAATTTCCGCGCACTCGTCTACTTTATTTATCCAAACGTTAACAGTCTGTTCTTTCACAAGTGGATCGAATTCAGGAATGACATTTGCAAGTACCGAACTAGAAAACGATTCACGATTCACGATTCCCTGTCCCTGCTTTTAGTATATTTAAAAATTCTTCAATTAAGTCGCCATGCCTATCCTTTATCGGTGAAGCCTCATCTGGTTTATTTTCTGGCGTAACAAGAGAACGTCCATGATCATGATTATTAGGATGTGGTGCTTTACTACCACCCCTTCTTTGTTTAGGTGTCGTAGACCTTCGGTCTGATTCATTATGCTCACTCAAACGCTTACGCACCCTACGTATCTCATTTTCAAGTACCTTAAGTATTTCTTCTTCTTGGGAGATTCTTTGTTCACGGTAGTGCGAAGAACGCGAACGGTTCGGGCTTCTGCTCCGCCCGCCACCGTCACGCCAATTTCCTGCTCGGCTGCGGCTTCGCATCCGCGTACTATCCCGCCGGTTGACGTAGCGTGGTCTAGCCGACGTGCGCGCATGGCTCGGACCACGGCGGGGGCTCACATTGGATTCACGGTCACTCATTTTCTGAAACTCAAAACGATTGTGTGATTATGTGTTTACGGCACTTAAATCCTATAAATTCATATGAATATTCTCAAATTAAATAATCTCATAATAAAAATTGAGCAACATCTAATTTCATAATCTATTTTATAATGCATTAAAATAATCAAATAAAACCAATAGTTTTCTATTATTTAAAAAAAATATTTTGTATCGGTAATCATACTTAATTTCGAATGTACCTAATTCAAGTACGTTCATTAGCAAGTGGCTTGTATAATTGTAAAAGCAAAAATAAGTTAATGAAACAATTGAAAATAAAGGAGGTAGAAAATAATTTATAAAAAAAAATGGCGTATAAGAAAATTTAGGAACGATTTTCATCTCCTTACATCTTATAAATCATCGACCCTAATAAGGATTTGAACTATTATTATACAAAGCTATGATTACATGTTTAGAATAAACGTGTATTTTATTATAAAACGACTAGTTTATTTAATCCAGATTCATCAGCAATCTGGCATTGAAATATGCATGAGGGACGGTTTAAATCTATTTGTCAAATAGTATTTTGCACTGATGGCCATTTATTTTACTCAAATGCATAAAAATAATAATATTAATAAGAAGAAATACCAAACGCAAAAGAGAAAAAAAAGTATCTACCTACCTTATGTGGCGTGGTACGTGACACGAAATTTACTTTCGCGGTTCATATCCTACTTCTGAGATGTTAAGAAAGACTCAGAAGGGAGTAAAATCAAAAGATCACGTATCATTTTATGCAATTTATTTGATATTTATGATTGTAACATAGCTAATTAAGTACATTCAATCACCAACTTTCCACATATAAAATAATTCAACTAATACATAATTCGAATTCAATATCATCACCAAGTTACTAAACCTAAACTGGATTGTTACAATAATCAACAAGTCTCACTAACCTGTCTTTCCTTGAAGGTGGCTCGTTCGAAGTGATGGCCGTTCTCATGAAATCACCTTAGTTTCTTGACTGACATGAATGACATAAAGTCTGTCAAGTGTCTAAAACATTTGACAGACGTCACAAGCATCGATGTCATTTAAAATCATGACTAATACCAAATATTATCATTAAAAAAAAAAAACGGGGAAGATATTATAAATGTGTGTAACACAGGAAACAGGTTAACTTTTGCTCAGGAACATCGACTTTGGAACGCGGACCAATGGAGTAAGGTATTGTTTAGTGATGAGTGCAGAATTCTCTTAAATCAAATTGACGGCAGGCAAAGAATATACAGACGCAAAGGAGAACGATACATTCAGACACATTTTGAAACTACAGTTGCATACGGAGGTGGATCAATAATGATTTGGGCGGGCATATGTTTGGGAGCTCGCACAGACTTGGTAGTGATTGACAGAGGGAGTCTGACTGCAGACCAGATATATCAGAGAAGTTTTAGAAGAAAATGTCGTACCGTTTGCCCCATATATCGGTGACGATTTTGTTTTTATGCAGGATAATGCTCGGCCGCATACCGCTCGGGTAACTCAAGCTTATCTTAATGATATGAATATCACTGTTATGGAGTGGCCGGCGAGATCACCGGATATGAACCCAATAGAGCACGTTTGGGACTTGCTGAAAAGAAAAGTTAAGTCCAGAATTTCAGCTCCTACCAACGTGGGTTAACTGCGAATCGCCGTATTTGAGGAATGGCGGAGACTATCCCAGGAGACCATCGATAACATCATTCTCAGTATGCCTAGACGGGTAGAAACTATAATAAGAGCACGTGGAGGAAATACGCGATATTAATCACCATTTTTCTAATTTAATTAATTGTTATTTTAATATTAATTTTCACTTTTCCCGGTTACATGAAAAGTCCAAAAATGTACCATTTTTCACAAATAGCCTTTACTCGCAAAATCTGTTCTTAATGTGATCTCATTTTAAGTAAAACAAATGAAACTTTAAATAACAAAAGAAGTGTAGTAAGTAGATTTTAAAATAAAACCATATTTTTTTAATAATGGACCTTTTTTGTGTTCCGCTTAATTTGCCGGTGTGTTTATATATGTATATTTTTTTTTTATTGTTTTCCAGGTATAACGTCCATAACCACGCTCACCGTCATCTCGGTCGAGCGCTACCTCATGGTGACGCGGCCACTGTCCGCGCGGCACCTCAGCGGTCGCGGCGCGGCGCTCGCCGTGTTGTTTATATGGGCATATTCCCTGGCGCTGACCACGCCGCCGCTGCTGGGCTGGGGGAACTACGTGAATGAGGCCGCGAATATCAGGTGCGTGGGGGAGATGCATGTGCGGTGCACACCGGTCGCGGGGCGGCACACCGGAGCGAGGTTGCCACTATCAGGTGCGTGGGGGAGTTGCAGGTTTTGATGAAATTGTGTGGTATGGTAGTAGTTTAGGCTCTGAATTAAAACAATGGCTACTTTTTATACCCGGAAATACAGTATTCCCGCGGGATACTCAATATTATATTTACGCGGGCGGAGCCGCGGGACACAGCAAGTATAAGTATATTTTTCACAAAATTCTATTCTATTTTCACAAGATAGAAAATTGATTTTCTTTTCGTGACCTTTTGACCTTAATAACTTTTTTAGCCGGCACGATATCAACGTCGATTTTTCACATCTTCATTACAACTTCGTAATAAAGGTGTATAAAAAAATCCGTAGGTAAAACCTAAAATCACTGGAATATACAAACGAAATATTGGTTATATTTATTTTCTGCTTTTAGTTACCACTTACCTCATAGACATCTTATATCCAAATAAGATTGAACAAAAACTTTTTAAGGTTCCGTAGTACTGAAGGAACCCCTATAGTTTCACTCTGTCCGTCCATCTGTCTGTCTGTCCGCTCTTTTAACTTCTACTTATTGTGCATAATATAACTGTATGAAATTTGCTGTAGTTATAGGATAAGTATAGATAATAATAATAATTTTATATTTTAAGGTTTTTTTCACTAGTTTAAACTGCAAAATCAGCTATGCCCGGTTTCTGAAGATTTGACATTAACTCTTGATAAACTAAGTTTATCTGGCGCAGGGTCACAAAAGATCCAACTAAATATGAATCACTAGATGAATCTGTTTCAAATTTGCGGATAAAGTTATTTGGTTGGCTGTAATTCGGCAGTGTTTTATGAAAAAATCATTTGTTACTTTTTAAGGCTCCCACAGAAGACGAGCCGATTGTTTCAGTTAGAACTGACGTCAGTTAGGCCTGAACGGATTCGAGCACATACACGGAAAAAAATCGCATCCAACCCAACTGACGTCACTTCGGCCTGAACGGATTCGAGCACATACATGGGAAAATCGATCAGTTCGTTCTGGTTTGCCGCGACCTACAGTCGTGTTTATTAAATGTATTTTTATCACACTCTAATTTTATTACTTATTACACTTCGAAAACTCACTACGCTTGTACACGATACACGCCCGCACGGCGGCGGCTCTGGCGAGAACTGAAGCGATTTGTCACACACGGTCCGTTCAGTCCAGAATTAATGTTGCCAACTTAGTTATTTTACAAAGTTTTACTACTAAATTAAGTATTTTATCCCCTCCTTAGTAGGAATTTAGTTGTTAGTAGTATTTTAGTAGGAAAGAGCCAGACAGTAATCATATGCAAAATGGCCTAGGTTAGGCACAAAAAAAATTTACACCTTATCATAATATTACATCGTAGCATTCATTCGTAATTTGCTTAAAACTATCCGTATAATTACTATATACGTAATATATACGTAATTTATACTAAAATTCAATAAATAATAAAATTTTAATATAACAAAATATAGTGGTTTTTGGGGGCTAATCCCTAAGGCCGAATAGGCCGAATAAGGGGCCGAATCCCTAAGATTCCTAAGTTGAACAGCTTGAGTAGAAATTAAGAACGCGAAAACAGAGCTGGCAATACTGGGACGAATCGCTTCAGTCCATCCGGCCGACTGATGCGATCACACAAACTATACGATTTTGCATCCGTTCAGGCCGAACTGAAAGAAAACCGAACCGTATTTTAGGCCCCTTAGATTGAAATGGAGCTTTAAACTATTTAATGTAACTAATAAAAATCATTTTGTGTAAAGATTTTATACATGTCGCAACAGCAGTGTCAACTAGAAGTTATGGAATCGATAACCGGACCACATTGTTCACTTGAGTTAAACTTAGTTTATATATATTTTCACTTTCTTTTTCAGATCCAATAGCCCTAATGAATAGATAAACTACCGACAAATTCACCTTATAAACGGGGCATTATTCTTTTTTTTGGTGTTTTCCGCGACTTCATTCAGACAAAAAGAAAAGCAGTTTGTACTTCTAGCGTGAGAAAACAAACAAGCATCCTATCATACTTTCATTTAATGATTTAAAAAATAAGGTTTTTACGAAGGATCTATAATATGACAATAAATCATGAAGGGTGACCCGTGAAAGCCAACAGTGCGTGAATCAATCCTTTATGGACCGGGCGTTCTCAATAATAGCTGACAGCAGTTTCAATACCATTAACCAATAAGAGGTCAATTTATACCTACTAACGCAGGGCAGCGAAATTCTGAAATTTTATTTATAGCAAATTCACCCTTATGTTCACAGCGTGTACGGGTCAATAACGACGCGTGTTACCTAGATTTAGTTGCAATATCGTCACGCTGCATTTTTGTAAATATCTTCGTTTATTGTAATGTAATAAACTAAAGTTAGTTCACGACGCGTCATTCTACCGAGCGCGGGGCTCGCATCCCATCCCACCTCATCATTTAGTCCTAATTATCCAAAGTTGTTCTGACTCAATACAGTGAATCTTATCCTAATCTTTGTTTATCTTAATACTCAACCCCAATCCCGAACACAGCGTGATGTTCATATTCCTACTACTTCCTACTGAGAAAAAATAAAAATGCGAGCGCGCACGCTGCGGCTTAAGGCCTGTCGAGGGTACAACACTGAGGGCCTGTGTGGTCCATCCATTTTGGAGGCCGATTATATTGCCTTTATTTTAAAAGACCTATTCAACGATACCCCACACAATGGGATAGAATGAAAAAAAAAATATCCCCACTTTACATGCAAGGAGAGTCACCCCTTAAAATAAAAAACATTAAATTACTTTATGATGCCAAAACCGAGACCTATATTACTATACATTATAGGTATACCAAATTTCATCCATTTATATTCATAATTATCACAAGCTAGGAGGGGGAACAGACAGACAGACGGACGGACAGACAGAGCAAAACTATAAGGATTCCTTGAGTATTACGGAACCCTAAAAAGGCTCACAAAGCCTCAGGCAAAAGACTTTATGTCCTTCGCTTTTCTTTAAGTAAAAATAAGATTTCGATAAAAAAATAGTCAACAAACAAGTTTCTCAGCCGCGGGCCCTTTTATAACTTGTCACAAAAGAATTCCAAAGGATACAGGGCTCGATCCAATTTGTCGGAGTCCAAAGTGGGTGTCTGAGGACCTTTAGGTCATTTTTGGCACCTCTTTACCTTATAACCCATGAATAATTTTGTTACACTATAGAAATAAGGCTGGGACTAAATTATAAATAATAATTTCAGAGCACTGAAAATAGAACTCTGCGCTAATACAATACAGTTGAAAATTGAACACACAAGTGTCGAGTCAAATGCCAATGACATATATGACAGCTCGACACTCGAAACTTCCATTCCGGAACCTTCGGATTCCGGATCATATAGTCGCAACTCCCAGCCTAAAAAGTCCCACTGTAGCCGGTCTCCCACGTTTAACTGAAAACATTTACGTGGGAGAGCCACGCTTCGGCATGAATGGGGCGGCTGATACCACGGCCTCACAGAAAACCGGCGTGAAATAACGTTTTCGTTGCGTTTTGCCAAGTGAGTAAGATTACCAGAGGCCCAGGCCTAAGGGGGGTTGGGGATTTTAAGGACTGGAAACGCAAGGAGCAACACCAGAGGAGTTATTCTGGTGTTGCGAGTATCTATGGGCGGCGGTATCGCTTACTATCAGGCGATCCGTCTACTCGTTTTGTGGTTCATTCATTAAAAAAAAGCGAATAAACACTTCGCTAACTTACTAGTCAGGAGTTTACACCACTACTCTTTATTTTTTAAATATATTTAATACTTTACCTACTCCTACATTCTTCCGATTGATTTCGTTGCGGGACCCAGGACAGCCCCTGAGATCATATCAAAGGGTTTTTGTGGTTGGTTACTGTTATGTATTGAAACACAGGCGTCGGACGAACAACTAGTTTATTCCAATATAATTAGAACTACCTTACAATATTATATTAGGACTACCCACAACATCGCCCCTTTTAAGAAAACTAGAAAACTTAAATTAAAATAACAGCATCTTATAATATTTATAGACAAGACAACTTACAGTACTTAAACACAATAAATAAAAACATATTTTATCTTAGCTACCTTATTATATTGATAGTTAATAAGCTCCAGTAAAAAAAAATTGAGGCAAAGTCCATAAAAACTACTTTTTCTTACATTTACTTCTAGTGAGCGGCGGTTCATAATGGGTTAAATCTAAAGCTCGGTTATCAGTGGACAGGTTGTAATCGTCATCATTCGAAATGTCATGATAAAACTCCTCGCCGTCACTGTCGCGCACCGCGCTAGCACCGCCCGCGCCCGCGCCACGCTCGGGCGTTGCCGACATCTCGGGTGACTCGGACGCAGTCTTTATTAGATGTCGGCGATTACGGCGATATATGCCTTTTTTATTTTTTATTATGTAAGACCGTGGTGTAGGCGCCTTAGCGATAACGGTGCCTCGAATCCTTTGACTATTGTTTTCTAACATAATCACGTCATCGCCGACTTCTAACTGCGGAATTTTTTTACAATGTTTATCATAATAAAACTTACTTTTTAATTGTTTCCTTAATAAATTCTCACTTGTACATTTACTTTGACAATTATTACTATTAGTTTTTAATAAATCAGGATGCACAGGAAGCCTACAATTAAGCCTTCGACCCATTAATAGCTGTGCAGGAGAATCCAAACTTTCTCGCGGTGTATTTCTGTAGCTCAGTAGATTTAGGTAGAAATCAGACTGACTGGCCGCAGTACTTTTTAAAATCCGTTTTACAGTTTGCACAGCTCTTTCACTCTTGCCGTTGGCTTGTGCATAATATGGTGAAGAGGTTATGTGCTCGAATCCCCATTCGGTAGCAAAGATTTTAAAGTTGCGACTCGAGTACTGCGGGCCATTATCACTAATCACTACATCGGGTATACCATATCGGGCAAAATTTTCTTTAATAGCGTTGATTATCGACCGCGAAGAGGTATCTCTTAAAATGGCTACCTCAAAAAATCCTGAATAATAATCAACTAATATAAGATAATTCTTACCAGCATGTTCAAATAAATCGGTACCTATTTTATTCCACGGAGCGTCCGGTATAGGTACGGGTATCATAGGTTCTTTAGTCGGTCTGTTTGTATTCTCCTGACATACCTTACACCTTTTAACATACATTTCAATACCTTTGCTCATACCGGGCCAATACAAAACCTCTCGCGCCCGCCTCTTGCACCGATATATACCTAAATGACCTTCATGGATAATACTTAACATTTTAGTTTTTATTGAGTTCGGTATTACGATCTGTTTATTTTTAAAAATAACACCATCTACAGTATACAACTCGTCTTTAAACGAATAAAAATGACTTAAATATTCTGGTAAACTATACTTATTATTAGGCCAACCTTAAAGTTTCCTTTTTAACGAGCGTTAATTTATTTTGCGACATCGGCACGTGACTAACGACCATTCGCACTTGATGTGAGATAGCTTCACTCACTCTGTCGTCGTACAGGTCCGGCAGAGACGCGCGAGATAGTGTGTCCGGTATGTACATGTATTTACCGGGCTTATAGATAACTGACAAGTCATAAACTTGCAATCTCAATATCATCCTCTGCAAGCGTGCCGGAATCGAATCTAAAGGCTTTTTAAATATACTCTCTAAAGGCTTGTGGTCAGATTCGACGATTACTTTGCTTTTCCCATAAATATATTGGTGAAACTTTTCACACGCGAACACAATAGCTAACATCTCCTTCTCGATCTGTGCATACCTAACCTGCGTGTCCGTGAGCGTGCGGGAGGCGTACTCGACCGGGCGGCCGGCCTGCAGCAGCACCGCCCCGAGCGCCGCGCTGCTGGCGTCCACCGACAGCAGCGCCGCCCCGCGCACGTCGTACAGCGCGAGGACGGGCGCATTACATAACAGCTGTTTTAGAGTATCGAACGCACATCTGTGCCCGTGCTCCCAGCTCCACGACACGTCTTTTTTAAGCAATTTTGTAAACACATTAATGTGCTCCGAGTAGTTAGGTATAAATTTTGAGAGATAGTTAACTGCGCCTAAAAATCTTTCTAAACTTTTCCTATCACTAGGTTCAACAAAAATCATATCAACAATAGCGCGAACTTTCTGGGCATCAGATTTCATGCCATCTTTATTGAAACAATGACCTAAATATGTAACTTCTTCGACACTTATGCGACATTTATCTTTATTCAATTTTAGGTTAATATTACGCGCCCTCTCGAACAGCGCCTCGAGACGCTCGTCGTGCTCGGCCCGCGAACTATCCCAGCATATAATATCGTCAATGAAGGAATCTACCCCATCTAAACCTTCCAATAACTGTTTAATTTTTGCATGAAAAACTTCAGGTGCACAGTTTAAACCGAATGGTAAGCGCAAATATTGATAGCGACCGAAGGGTGTGTTGAATGTACATAAATCGGCACTTTCACTATGTAGCTTTATTGCCCAAAAACCAGAATTAGCATCTAGAACAGAAAAATACCTAGCCCCGTGAAGCTTCGTTACGAATTCTCTTATCGTAGGAAGTTGAAACTGAGCGCGCTGAATAGCGACGTTAAGCGGTCTCGGATCTAGGCACAGCCGTAGCCCGCCATTATTCTTCGCAATGATCACCATTGAATTTACCCACGGCGTCGGATGGATAACTTTACGAAAAACACCCAATCGAACCATTCTATTCAGCTCATCTTTTAGCTGCTCCTAAAATCCGACCGGAACATTACGGCGAGCACAGACGACCGGCGCCACGGACTTATCTACCACGATGTGATATTCGCCCGGTAAACAACCTAGGCCACTAAATAAATCGTCATTATCTGACTTAATATTGTAAACCCTTTTAATAAGCTACAAGTCTAAGCAAGATTGTCGACCCAGCACACTTTGACAATTGATATTAGCGATTGCAAATTTTAATGTGTATTGTCTATTTTTATAACACCATAATAAATAACAAACACCTTTCAAAGGAATAAATTCTCCACTATAAGTTTGTAATTTAATATTTTTCTTAATATTAATAACATCGGGCTTATAGTCTAACGACAAAAATCGAGTATACGACATTACATTTATGTCAGCACCAGAGTCCAATTTAAATTTCTGCGGCCGTACTCACCGCGCAGCGTCTCATACCAGTCCTCCGCCGACGCGGACGGGACCGACTCCTTCACACAATCGACGACGGATACATAAAAAGCGTGTTCACTATCATCAGTATCACTTTTGTTTTCTGTATCACAAACATTAATATCGTACATCTTTTTTATTTTGCTATTATTTTTAACTTTACACATTCTTGCGTAATGACCGTAATTCTCGCAAACGTAACACGGAACACCGATAGCCGGACACGAAGCCGGCGCCTCACACGAACCCCCGCACCGGTCACACCGAGACCGGCCGGACGCCCCGGCCGCCGCCGCCCGCGCCGCCGCCCGCGCGGCTTCGCCGCTGCTGCCGCCGCGTGCTCGCATCCCGTGCCAGCCCGCACGCCGGCCACCGCGCCCCGCGCCCCGCACGCCGAGTGCGTCCACATGGGCGAGTGCACCGCTTCCGCCTGCGCCGCATTCCTCCAGTAAACTATGACTGTCGCTCGAAATCTCGTCTACTTGACAAATTTTTATCGCCATTTCCAAAGTCAGATCATCCGATCTGAGGAGCCTGTCGCGCACGACGGTATTTTTGATTCCACAAACTACACGGTCACGAATTAGCTCCTGTTCCAATATTTGAAACTGACAGGTTTTGGCCAATAACTTTAAATTAGTTACATACTGATTAATTGTCTCACAACTTCCTGATTCCTTGTAAAAAAATTATATATTGCTAAAGTAATGTTTGTTTTAACGCCAAAATACGCATCAAACTTCGACAACAATACTCCAACGTCATCACGATCTGATTCCGTCTCAAACGTAAACGTTTCGTACACATCAAATCCTTCTGGCCCAATAAGATTGATTAACAAACTAGCTTGAACATCGCCTTTTTCATTATGAACTCCAGACGCTTTGAGAAACAAACTAAACTGGGTCTTCCACCGTTTCCACTTGTCAGCCCTGCTGACGGAGCTGCCGTCCAAACACAATTCCGATGGCGTTCGCGCGTGTTCCATAACGAAAAACAATTTTATTACACTTGCACAGAATATTAACAGCAAAAACTTTACAGTTCGATAATATATCCCACCGCTGTCACCATGTTATGTATTGAAACACAGGCGTCGGACGAACAACTAGTTTATTCCAATATAATTAGAACTACCTTATAATATTATATTAGGACTACCCAACATACAACAGTTACCACTGTAGATCCTGGCTACACAGTAGTTTGCAGTGGTGGGAATATGTGTTAGGCCAATTGTCTAGAGTAAACTTTACTACATGAAAAAAGTATTTTTTTTCATGTAGTAACTAAAGTTGTATTTTGAATAGCTTTATTAAAATGTGCGTGCAGCGTCGCGTCTCGTTTCTGTGTGAACTGACCCTAATTTTCTCAATGTTTTAAATGATGACTCAAGTGTTATTCAACGAGTTATTGTAGTGATAACGATGACAAATAGAAACAAAATAGGAAGACTTACAGTTAGTTAAATAATTTTGTATCTAATTCACTGGGGTCCATGTTTGAAACTATTGTGGTCCAATATATTTCATACTTCACTTTTTTCAAAATACCATATGTTTTTAAAATATTGTCATATTTTTGTGGTTTCATATTTCCTAAAAATCGTGTATGATACTTGATTAATATCGAATCGTTTAAAATGAATGAGACTGATAAAACTTAATGTATATAAAGTTATACAGCTGCTGTGTGCGAAAATAAATGGTAAATGGTAATGGTAATTTAAAATAAAATGGCGTTGACAGTATGGTGATAATGATGATGGAAGTTGGAAATTCGAAGGCAGCACGGAGTTGAATTAATAGAGAGCACTTAATTTTTGAGAAAAACTTGAGGAAAGTTCGAAACTTCGACGGCCGACGACGGACTCGGCTATTACGAGGGCTGCACTAAAAGTATCGGGAATGGAATATTTCCACTGTTCCTGTCATATTAAAATCTTTTTAATTTAAAACTCCTTGGTTTTAAAAATCGAATACCGTTTATTTATTTAAAAAAAGATTCTCGGTCTTGTCACAAGGTCTTGTCAAACTTGTTTAGTCGTTGAGAAAATGGAATTGACTCGAGAAAATTCTAGAGCGATGATTTATTATGACTTTCGAAATGGTTTAACACAAAAACAGTGTGTTGACCGGATGATTTCTGCATTTGGTGATGAAGCCCCATCCAAAACCACAATTTATCGCTGGTTTGCTGAATTTCAACGTGGACGTATCAAGCTCAGTGATGATCCCCGTCAAGGTCGTCCAAAAACTGCAGTCACCCAAGAAAACGTTGATGCTGTGCGTAAGCTGATTGAGGAAGATCGACATGAGACATACCGCGAAATTCAGGCAACTTTAGACATTGGCATGAGTCAAATACAAATAATCTTGCATGAACAATTAGGTGTAAAAAAGTTGTTTTCCCGATGGATACCGCATTTGCTCTGTGAAGAGCAAAAAGCGGCTCGCGTTACTTGGTGCGTCAGAACTCTCGAAAGATTTCACGCAGGATCCTCAAATGCTGTATACAACATCGTATCAGGTGACGAATACTGGATATACACGTACGAACCCGAAACAAAAAACCAGTCATGAGTTTGGGTGTTCCAAAATGAGTTAAAGCCAACAAAAATTGTTCGTTCACGGAGTGTTGCAAAAAAAATGGTGGCCACGTTTGTCTCCAAAACCGGCCATGTTGCGACTATTCCTCTTGAGGGACAAAGAACGGTTAATGCAGAATGGTATGCTAACGTTTGTTTGCCACAGGTCGTTTCTGAACTCCGTAAAGAGAACTGCAACCGCCGCATCATCCTCCGTCACGACAATGCGAGTTCTCACACCGCGCACAGAACAAAAGAGTTTTTAGAGCAAGAAATCATAGAATTATTAGACCATCCGCCGTACAGCCCCGACCTAAGCCCTAATGATTTCTATACTTTCCCTAAAATAAAGAATAAATTGCGTGGTCAGAGATTTTCATCACCTAAAGAAGCTGTGGACGCCTACAAAACGGCCATTTTGGAGACCCCAACTTCCGATTGGAATGGTAGCTTCAATGATTGGTTCCATCGTATGGAAAAATGTGTCAAATGTCGCGGAGAATACTTCGAAAAGCAATAATTATACATTTTCAAATAGTAATGTTGTGTCACTTCCTTGATTCCCGAAATTTTCAGTGCCGCCCTCGTATTTACGACTTTACGGGATTTACAATGTGCAACAACAATTCACCAGAAAACCTCTCACAATTCATTGAGCCCTGGTTATAATTGTTATTTATATATTTAGCACACCAACAGTACATAATACACAGTATCTGGGTAACAGAGCTTTGCTCGGGCCTCGGAGCTCTAGTAGATAAAAAAAAAAGAATCACAAATATTTTACTAGTATTCGAGCCCACCGCATTCCGAATTTCCGAACAACCTAAAAATTAAACATCCCAATTTGCCAATCAGACTGACATATAAGAGTCGAAATTATTGATATATTGTTGCACGACAAAAGGAAAAACATAATGTTAAAAATGCGCAGTTTCCCAGGGATAAGACCTAGCTAGATCGACTTTTCTCCCCCAAAACTCCCTGCATACTAAATTTCATGGTAATACTTGCAGCCGTTTTCGAGAAACCGATTGTAATATAAGTATGTAACATGGTTGTCTCGTTTAAAGTAAGTATAAGATTACCACGTTGAATTTAAATAGTAAAAACACAAATCATAGACTGCATATTGCATGACAATGAAAAATGGCTTCTCTAAATGATTGAGACAACAAAACTTGAAGGTAGGTACTAAAAACTTATGTAATTATAACAATATTATAGGTATTCTTAAACTAAACTGCCGTTATCAAATTAAAAATAGAATTAAAATTACAAATAAAGAATTTAATTTTCAATATCCGCGCAAACATAAGAAATGAATAGAGTTATTATTAATTATGCTATAGTGTCTGTATGATAAAAAAATCATATTAATAGAATCAGAATTACAATGATACGTCCTATCATATGTATTATAAACTATTAAAAACCTAAGCAAGAGCAACTAAGGAGTGTCTGTAAATTTTCGGTCTACGACTTTTGAACATAATTTCCATAGTAGGTAATAAGGCTGAAATTTTGTACATTGGAAATGTCAGCGACTGTACAAAGTTATTATTTAAAGTTATCATTTGATTACCATGTAGTTTCCTTCCTCCGTGAATCTTTCACATTAAACACTGAATTGTATATTTTATATCGTTTACTTTCCACACCACACCACAAAATTTCCAATTTACAACACAAAAGGCTACATGTGTCAGTATATAAAATGTGACAGCATAATAATTGGGTTTTTGAATTATTATTATTTTGTGATAAATGGAAGGATCATCTATAAGTTTTATAACAAAACTATTTTTTTTTATTTTTATTTTTCGCAGTACACAATTCAGAAGTTATATCAATATAAAAATTATTTTTTGAATTCAGTACCGAAGACACGCCGACAGCTCTCGAACAAACCCGAGCGCGTGTGACGCCATAATGTTAGTTTTCACTCCAGAGTCCAGGCTGTCGCAACTGGCGATCGTTAGTATTGGCGTTCGAAATACAAAATTATAAGTTTTCTTGACTTTTCATATAGCTATAACATTATGACGTCACAACTATCGTGGCGCGTTCATAGTCACGTGATTATTTTTTAAATTTTATATGTTTTTAATTGTTTATAATTAATTGAAAAAGTTTTTCGCATTAAATATTCATATTATTAATAATAAAGTTATAAAATATATTAAAAAATCAAAAATTTTTTTTTTCAAATTCCCAATTAGTAGCTGGATCAGTTTTTTCATTAGTTAATGTTTACCAAACATCACGATATTAAATGGTTTTGTCGACAAAATTAGTTTATTATATAATAACATAAAGGTCCGGCATTATGGTCACGGAAATGGAATCTGAGTTAATTTGCATGCTCATCTATACTAATATAGAGGAAAGGTTTGCTTGCTTGTTTGTTTACATCGAATAGGCTCCCAAACTACAGGTCCGATTGTGATGAAATTTGGCACAGCAACATCTAGTATACAATATACTATCTACTAATATACTATCGCGGAATTAACGCCTCCGTTGTCCAGTGGCTTAGAGCTTGGCTGTTGACTCCAGAGGTCGTAGGTTCAACTCCCGCATTGGAAGAACAAAATGTTGTTTTCAAGTTTGGTTAGGGCAATGCAAGCACCTGATTGTCTGATAAGAAAGATAATCCGTGTCGGACGGATAACCAGTCTTGTCGGTTATCCGTCCCACCGAGTTATGAGAGTAAAGGAAGAGGGGGTGCTTTGGTGTACTGCGCACACACTTAAACACTGTAAAATAACTCCTGCGTAGCGGGACTGGTTTTAACGAAACCAGCTACTGCCACCGAAGTCCGTGTGGGAGCTAGTATTATGTAATATACTAATATAGTATATTAATATTAGTATATCAAATTTCACGACATTTACAATTATATTGTGTCTGCAGGCATGTCGTCATTGTAATACAAATAAATTATGTGAACAATCTACCTGCTTGTAAATCAAATTCCCTGATAGTACCTATATAAGGGAACCATTACAATAATTACAACTTTTTGATCTCAACACATTTTCGCAAGCTTAGCACTAAAATATACTGACACTATTACATAGAAACATATTGCATAGAAATAAGATTTTAAGACTCGTTCATAAAATGAAGTAAGGTTAGATGGGATGAGAGACACATAGTTTACTGTTAAGTTAAAAGATACTTTTTGTATACTTATTGAGATACTTTCTGTTTTGGCACTGGCAATTTTTACCCATGAGCCGTCTTGCCCATCTGGGCCTTTAGTCAAGATGCATTCGATAATTTCGGCGGCGAAGTTCAAAAACAAAATGTATGTTATTTGACATATTAAGGCATCGCAAGCGACATGTCACTTAGCGATGACTTATGTCAAATCTCATAAATTTTTGATTTCGAACTGCGCCGTCGAAATTATCGAATGCATCTTGACTAAAGGCCCTGCTTATATTTAGTGAGGTGCGTAATAGTACGTTAGTAATATATATACCTATTCTTTGGTAATAGTATATAATTTCCAGTAATGTTCCTGAATCCTGAAGATACAACTTGACGTTGTAACTTGTAGCTTAAAACGTTACAATACAATAATATATTCTTTGCCTTAGTAGTAACCTAATAATAATTTTGTTCCGCACTTTTTTATCAGTTTCTAACATCTCTACTTCTAACTACTACTCTTCTACAGTCTACTTCGTCTTCTCGCGCCCAGCCCTTGAAAGAGGCCTTGGGCGGGGAACCATGGTCAGGGGTTAGCCCCTCTACATGGGGTGGGATGATGCGCCCAGTACGAATACTGGACGCATTTCGTCTAGTTTTAAGAGAAGTGTAAGTAATTAAGAACCCCCGCGGCTGAACGCGGGGGAAACCCGAGGCGATCAAACTAAGGGTGATGATGGAGGGTCCTGGTCCGAGGACCAGGAAGCGTGTATGAGTCCACTCGCGCACGCTCCGCTTTTGCTGACCACGGACACAACCGACCTGGGAAGGGAGGGGGGGAAGTGTGTTCCTGAGCCCCAAACTTTTAATGTCGGGGGGGATTCTAACATGTATAAAAATGTTCACCCTTTTATAGAGCTAAGCAATACGCATGTTATTAGACTTTGTCCCCCTTACTACTTACATCTCGGATACGCTAATATTGCTGTCTTTGTATGTAAAGTGTTTTTTCCGACGTACCAAACAACGACAGGAACCTGGATTAGCGTTCTGTGTTGTGAGTATTTTTATTAATAAGGGTTGTGTGCGTAAAAAATGTAAGTCTTTTTAATTATTTTTTTTAATATTTTATTTATTTAGAAAGCTTACAGCTACTTTAACAATAAGTAATGCTATGTACAAGCCAATAATAAGTTTTCACTAATAGCGAGAGCGAAATACATTAACGCAGTACTTGTGAGGTGTGATTAAGCGCTAAGACATTATTACATCGAACAATAAAATTATAGTTAACTCCACTATAATTACTAGCCACAATAACTAAAAAATTAATTAAATTTTATGATAAGAATCTTTAGGGCCTCATTGCTACGCGCTAACGATTAACGATTTTACGTTTTAACGATTTAACTAAATTTGACGACTTTTTGTGTACTTACTTTTCTCGCTACCAATAACTTCTCCATGCTACCGATATGTTTCATTTAATTTGCTAAAGTGCTTACTTCTCGAGCTGAGGTAGAGTCAGCATTATATATTATTATGTCTTAAAGGCCGCCACAGACGAGAGGCCGATCGTTTCAGTTAGAACTGACGTCAGTTCGGCCTGAACAGGTTCAATAATTATTAATTATTAAGCACATACACGGTAAAAATCCCATCCGACCGAATTGACGTCATTCGGTCCTTATAATATTAATAACGCCTAGATAGTCTTATATAGCGACAGATAGATGTAGGCGTAAGCATTACATACCGACACGCACACAAAACTTAAACGTTGTGGAGTGTGTACAGTTTTAAGAGACAATTTCCACAGAAAATGTTGCTCTTAAAATTGGAATTATTGTATTTGTTTTTCTTAATATCGTGAGATGTAAAAATATAACATATATTTCATTTTAAACCATCTAAACACGATTTGTAAATATTAATTATATTAAAGTGGTATTAAGGAATATATTAAGGATTATCTTAATACTGAAAATACTTAAAAATTGACAGTTAAAAAAATCAGAAAATATTAAAAAACTTTGTCTTAGTTACAACTATTAGTTAGCCATGAAAATTTTGAAATAAATTTCTTATTACTAGTAACATTTTCAAAATGTTTTTAATATTTGGCTGTTAATACAAGTCAAGTTGTAGTACTTACATATGGAATGTTATGTCCCAAGCTTTTTTAATTCTTTTCCGATGCATTGTGACACCCTAACCTATAACGACACAAACCGTCATAATGTCCGAAAATTAAAAAATTGTCGGGAGATGTAGTATGCACTAGCGCTTGATAACTGACGGGTCGTTCGAACAAACTGAGCCGATATGGCTCAGTATAATTTGCTTTCCTTTTTTTCTAATATAAGGTTCGGCGTTTTAATATAAGGTTCGGCCTGAACGGATTCGAACACATGCACGGAAAATAGCATCTGGTTTACCGCGAGCTTTGGTCGTGTTTTTAGAGTTCCATAATACTTAAGAAACCCTTATAGTTCGCTCTGTCCATCCGTCTGTCTGTCTGTCCGCTCACCGAGCTTCTGTAATAACTTTATGACAATAACTTTTGAAGTATTTCAAAGATAACCTATTGCGCGTTAATAGTTACGGAACCCTCCTTAGAAATGTCGTGACATGCTTTTGGTTAGGTTATTACTTTATTTATTAATTGTATTTTGCTGTAACTGTAGTCACGCTATGGACGGATCCGAATTATTGTGCCAAACATTTTTCCAGTAATAATTGTTATAGAAATCATTTCTCTTTGTTTTATAGTAATAGTCTTTATTTTATCAACCATAGTGGCTCTAAAGTTTCAAATACTTCAATAATCTCTCATAAATATTCTTTAGAACACGTTGCCATTTTTAGAGTTCCGTACCCAAAGAGTAAAAACGGGACCCTATTACTGAGACTTTGCTGTCCGTCTGTATCTTAACCTTCTTATACCGTGATAGCTCGACAGTTGAAATTTTAACAAATGATGTAGGTATTTCTATTGCCGTTATAACAACAAATACTAAAAACAGAATAAAATAAAAAATTGATGTTCCCATACAACAAACGTGATTTTTACGTTTGTTCCTCCGAGGGGTTCCTCTTACCGAGTCGCACTTGACCGGTTTTATTTTACACTTGAATTTTATTACCGTTCAGTCCATCCGTACAGGTCAGAGTTAATGTTGCCAACTAAGTTGTTTTACAAAGTTTTACTACTTTTAGTATTTTATTCTCTCTTTAGTAGGAATTTAGTTCTTAGTAGTGGTTTTAAAAAAAATAGCCAGACAGTAATCATAATATGCAAAATACTATGGTAGCACGCCGTTTTGCATATGCTATTATGACACCTAATCATAATAGCACATAGTAGCACGCGTCCGTAAGTCGCTTAAAATTACCTATATGTATAATTCTATATTACGTAATATTTCCTACTATATTTTTATTTTTTTACGGTAAAATTATCATATTTTCAATATATTCAAACTGTTTTTTCGGTATTTCTATGTTTAGTAGCTTTATTATAGTTATCGGTACTCTTTTAGCAGTTTTTAGTAGAAAACGACGCGAGTTTAGTAGTTTCGCAAAAACAGAGTTGGCAACACTGGAGCGAATTGCTTCAGTCCATACGGCCGACTGATACGATCTCGAAATTGCACACAGACGATACGATTTTGCATCTGTTCAGGCCGAACTGAAGGAAAACCGGACCGTGTATGAGACCCCTTAAGCCCAGTTTCTGAAGTTTTTTGTCGGTAGTTTATGTATTCAATGGCGCTTTTGATTAGATGACGCAAACGTGGCTATTGAATAAAAAACTACCGACAAAAAACCTCGTATACCGTGCATGTATGCAAATTAATTTACACATATATATATAACTCCCCACACCCGTTTCGGTGACGGTGGCCGGTTTCATTAAAACCAGGACGGCTACGCAGGAGTAATTTCGTAGTGTCCAAGTGTGTGCGCAGTACACAAGAGCACTCTCTCCTCCTTTACTCTCGTAACCCAGTGGGACGGATAACCGACACGACTGGCGAGAGATCAGGCGCAGGTCCGACTTTTTACAAGCCCATCCGACGCATGGATCATCTATCATGTCAGACAATCAGGTGATCAGCCTGCATTGTCCTAACAAAACTTGGAAACAACATTTTTTGTTTTTCCAATTCGGGAATCGAACTCACGACCTCCGAGTCGAGAGCCAAGCTGGTTAGCTTAACTATTAGACCACGGAGGCATATAATTATATATTTACTCATATAAAGTGTACGGTGCATAGGTTAGTGCAGACCTGAATTTACTTCCAATTTATCCTTGTATGTGCAATCGTGGATGGTTTCACATGTGTTGATATTAGCTTACCTAACACATAGCCTATGAAATGCCAAAGCCAAAGCCAAAGTCCTCTGGCGAATTTGAATTTTTAACCCCTTAACAAATAAAACTGGTACAAAATCGGCTCATTCGTTGTGGAGCTACGATGCCACGGACAACAACCACCTCTCTAGTCTTTATTCTCGTCAGGACCTTAGACAAGATGCATTCGATAATTTCGACGGCGAAGTTCAGCCGATTTTGATCCAGTTTTTTTTTGTTTGAAAGGCTGACATGACCGAGGGTATTTTATCTATAATTCATCATCATCAGCTCGCTCACTGCATGACAATCGGGGGATGGTAATTACCATTTAAAATGTAAGAAGCTCACATAATTACATTAGATTTTTTTCTGACGGTTACCTACTAGGTATATATGGGCATTGTTTGGCACTAAAACTAATGAATAAGATTTCCATGAAATAAACGTCTCGCGTTATGTTTTTATCGCTTATCTACAGGCGAAAAGCCAAGGCAATTACACGCTATGTTGATTTTTTTTATACGTACAATTTAGTAAAAAAAAGTAACAAAAAATATTTGAGGTGTCTATATATTATAATACTGAATTTACAGTCTAAACATTTTAAAATATGTTTAAATGGCAGTTAAAAACACTAAATGGATATTACATATATTTTTTTCTAATAATTATAATAGATATACTATATTATATAAGGTGTCCCAATATTATATTGTTAATATAACCTTGTATTATGGACCGCAGACTTTTGTGGGATTAACGCTTATCTGGATTAACGATGAGCAAGCTGTTATTTTTTGTTTAGGCATGTTTTAAAATGTTCAAAAGTAGAATATATATTATACATTAAACGAGCTAATGTTGTAATATATATAATCGGAATATCGGCAATGGCTGTAAGTATTACCATAAAATTTAGTATACAGGGAGTATTGGGGGAGAAAAATCGATCTTGCTAGGTCCTTGGAAACTGCGCATTTTAAGCTAATGTTTTTTTTTTTTGTCGTGCAACAATATAATATCTATAATTTCGACTCTATTATGTCAGTCTGATTGGCAGCTTGATATATGTATGGCGTATGTATAATTTTTGCGTTGTTTGGAATTTTGTGGGAAAAATGTGCGTTCGAATCCGGGTCAGATAAATGTTTTTGTGATTCTTTTAATTTTTAACTTACTAGAACTCCGAGCAAAGCTCTGTTACCCAGGTACTTGTTACTATTATAGCACTTATTTATATTTCAAGAATTATTACAATGATATCCACAAAACAATAATTTGTATATGTGAGCAGTTTTTTTTTATTCGTAGCTAAATCCGCACACATAGAACAATTATTAACACTTACGCTCCTACTATTATTTATATTATATTACATCTATTAATATTTGTCTGTCAAGTGACTTCTCCAACGTATCAGACAAAGACAGCAACTTTGAATTGAAATAATTTTTTTCCTTAGTCTGTATCAGCGGAAAATCCTTTATTAAAATAAATAATTTATTACACTTTAATCGCATTCTGTAAAAGCTGCTTTTAGAGTTTTCACATCGTGATCTTACTTTATCTTTCAATAGTATAAAATGAAGTCGCTTCCTTTCCTGTTCAACAGTTTAATACAGTTTTCAGAAATAGCGATTCAAGAGGAAGTCTTATAATATTTGTGCATTGCACGCGTGCGCATTGCGAAACAGGAGCCAGTCGCTAGTGCGTTAATATTTTTAATATCGATGTCTGTTTAGATAATGTTCTTATTGAATGTGTGATCCCAAATATAAACAATATCGCCCCCGGCGTACGCGTCCAGTAGGGCATCGGTATCCTATAGTATTCCTTTTACTCCTTATCGCCTTCTTCTTGATATTTTCTGTTATAATTTTCACTTCGTTAAATAGAGCTTCCATATCCTCCGCTTCTCCATTATGCAGAAAAAGAGGTAACATGTTAATAATTTTGTTAATTCCTAGCGCACAAATATCTGTCATTATGTCTTCTCTTTTTCCATTATTATGAGTTGAAAGTATTTTATCAACTTCGTTAACAAGATCTACGACATCTTTTTCTTCATTACGTTCAAGTAATTTAAGTAATATATTGTTTAATATATTTATTGGTCGCTCACAAAGGTCCGACATTATCGTTTCTCCCATTCTATTCTGATGCGCGGGTAGTTTATCCACTTCGCTGTCTTGCTCCTCCACTTCTTCAGTTCCTTCGTTGCCTTGCAATGCGTCACATATCGTTCTACTTTTGATCTTTCCCAGTGCACAAAGCTCTGATAGTATGCTTCTTCTATCGAGAGCGGTAGGCTTGGAGGACGGATTTAGTATCGTCTGCTCTGGTAGAGGCTGTTCAATTATCTCGCCAGAAGGTGCGCTAAGGGTGCTTCCAATAACAGCGACGAGCACTACAGTTACAGGCAACATGTCGCCTGGAAAAGTTAAATCTCAACAGATTCTCAACTCTATACTGTAACCGATGTAAGGCTGCCCACGTTTTATAAGCACTCAGTGACTCAGATTGTGGTCATAATGTGACGTTAATGGTTGAATATATGAGTAATAATATTGTGACTACATGGATGTTGTTTTCCTTGTCTATACAAAGTGTAATTCTGCTACTATAGGGAGCTTTAAAAACACAATAAATCTCGCCCTCGACTTCGTTGGAATTAATGGTAAATTTTCTCGCGAAGTACCATAGTATATTTCACCTAAGATAATTATCATAAAATACTCGGGATGCACCGGAAACAAAAATAATTAGCTTGAATTGCAAGTTACAGAATGCAGGCAGTATAAAATGTCCTTCAATTGTTTTGCAATATTTGTAATATATAAATTGCAGCCGTTCTATAATTGTGTTTGTTGCAGTTGTTTTTTAACCGGGTTTGTTGCTATTATTCCGGATTTACGATTCCGGAGTACCGGATTGTACCACCAAAAAGAAACTTTTTGAATTGTTTTTTTAATTAGAAAAAAAACTACTATATATCAAGTCGGCACAAACGATTTGTATCGGGGTATAAAACTCTTATATCGTACTAGAGTTTTGGGGCAGACTTATAGGTTTTTAATCGTTTGTACCCAGTTAAATTGACAAGTATATCATTTTTTCTCTTATCTACTTTATGAATACTAAATATCAAGTCGGCACAAACGATTTATATCGGGGTACAAACGATAGAAATCCGACAATGACTCGCCGAAAACTCTTATATCGTTACATATATAACATGTATAATTCTGCCCCAAAAGCTCTAGTACGATATACATAGAACAATATTGTCATTGTTTCAAATAGGTACAAACGATTAAACATGTATAATTCTGCCCCAAAAGCTCTAGTACGATATATGAGTTATAGTTCTAGTACGAAATACGAGTCATTTTCGGATTTCTATCGTTTATTTCTCCGATACAAAACGTATGTACATCGATGTAAATCATTTATTACCCATATATACCGTTATGTACACTGATTAGTTTTCTGTTTTACTCTTTTTGCTTGATCTCTTTTAGCTAGATTTTTCATAATTATTGAAAAAAAAAATCGGGTACAAACCTAGTACAATCGAATGGTCGTTATAAAAATCAATTATCTTTAACTCGGTGACATACTTCACATAGGTCCATTTTACCCATTTCTATTGAAAACTGACAAAATTGATGTTTTCTCATATGAAATCAGATAAATCATATAGCCATTTTACAATTTCATGATTTTTGTATGGAAAAAATACAGGGTTTAACAAATCGGAGTGATAAGAATTTACTGGCATAATTCTTCGTTTAGGTATTATGCGAAAAGCAGTAGCAAAAATTTGCAAACCATAAAATTTTGGAGAAAAACCAATTTGAAATATCGCAAAAAATATTTAAGTGCAGCACTCAGAGGTTATTGTATCAAGTTTATAATCAGGTGATTGTACACGTGGACTAGTCTAAATCCTTTGTGTCGATTGGTCAGCGGCATTCCTTTGAGTTATTTCATTGTACGCCGGGATGCGTTTACGCATGCCGCCTCTCCAATGAAGGGTTCGATAAAAAATAACTGATGAGCTCTAGCTCCTCCCACAAAGTTGTCGGAATTAATTCTTTAATTTTAGTGGTTATAAATTATTTTCTGTAAAGATGATATTGATTTTATCCTGGTATGTTTTTATTCATAAGGCTTAAATCTTGGACCAATCATATGAAATTTTATTATCATTTTGATAGTAAAAATTATAAAACTAAAGAAACATGGTGGTCACGTCACCAGTATAGCAACAACGAGTTTTACGATATGATTTTGTGTGTTGGTGCTGCTCGCAGTAACAGTATCAATAGATTCATCGAGGGAAGGCCACCAGTTGAACAGCGACACTAGCCGCCGTATGGCGTGTCCAGGAACTTGTGTCTTCGGCTTCAGGGTACCGGTTCTTTCCACGCAGAGCGCAGCGAAGGCCGACCGTGCACGACACATGTGCACTTGGAGGAACAAATTTTGCGACATTTTGAAGACACTCCAAGGACCAGCACGCGACGCGCGGGTGCCGTTTTTAATGTCAATCATATATGGTCAATGTATATGAGATATGGCGTACACTGCGTGACTACGGGCAACCTCCATTTTTGACCATAATTGGGATACTTACCTACTTAAGTGTGTGACAGTGAGACCCACGTCTGTGATAGTAAGTCTCCGTTTACCGACTGTTACGTGATGTAATCGGGATAAGGACCTACCTACTTAAGTGTGTAACAGTGACGACATCAGCTGTGATATTTTACTACGATTCGACTAATAAGTATACTATTATTTCAATTTCAATTATTGCTATCGATAATTACCTACTTAAATGTGTGTGAGTGATGACAACGTCTTTGATATTTTACTACGTTTCCGTTTCCGGCTAATAAGTAAGTGAAATAATCGGGATAATAACCTACTTATTTTGTGCGTGTGTAAGAGTGACGACGTCTGAATAATCGCACAATTCGAACTAGGATAATAGCGAGTCGAAGATTCGCAACTCGCAGGCAAGCGGCGGTGCGCGGCGGCGGCGGGGGGCGCGCAGCTGATGTCCATGCCAATGTCCTAGCGCTCACACTGGTAAGACACCTGTTACTAGGGTTGTCAACATTTTTCATGATACGCTAATGAAATAAAAAAGTATGGAAGTAAAAAGTAACTCTTTCAGCGCTGCTACTTCCACAGTGAACTCTGTATAAGGGACATATTTAACACCTTTATAATTATTACCACTCCTTTATTTTACACGTTGTATATGAAACACCTAAAGTGGCCTTTTTAGACCCCCAGGTTTCTTGCAGTTATTCTTTAATTATTGCAGCTGTTGTGTTATTGCAGTTGCTCTATAACCGTGTTTGTTGCAGTTGTTCGGTGAACTGGCACGAGCAGTCCATGAACACGCTCACGTACATCCTGTTCCTGTTCGCGATGGGTCAGATCGTGCCGCTCTCCATCATCACTTTCAGCTACGTCAACATCATCAGGACCATGAAACGGGTGAGTAACCAGTAAAGTGATAGTAATTATTTGTAATTACATCTTTATTTATTTATAGGTTTTTATAAAAACTTAAATTAAATACATGAACGCATATTTTTGATTATTGTACTCGCATTAATTGTATAAGTACTAAGTATAATATATTTAAAAGGATTATCGCGATTAGATTGGAGAAAGATCTAATGACACCGGTCACGCTGAAATATGTCAAATGATCCCTAGTTCCAAATAAGTATGTAACGTAACATACGCTCGAGAATTGTGTACCTTAATATATACAGTGCCGGATTAAGGTAACTTGGTGACAAAACAAGATTTCCTTGTGGGCCCCCCTATTCTTAGACCTTAGGTCAGGGATGGTGAAACTTTACGTGTTAACGTGGCATTTTTTTAAAGAAACGTTTGATGAGGTTATAGACGTGCCCTCAAATATATTATTTTCTTTGTGATTCAGAGGCGTATTTAAAGATTTGGCATCCTGGGTCATTCAAATTTGCCGCCCATTTAGCAGTGGCGGATTCAACTATCAAAAACTTATGTTTATTTTACAAATTACAAGTTAAAATCTAATTATACTTTAAAACCTATCTGAAAAATTGTATGCTTCGGAAAATACATTAAAACCAATAGCTAACCGAACGTCGATACTAATGAATATAATATTTCCTTTATGTTAAATGCGAGCGAGCGTAGCGAGCGAGCAAAATTGTTTTATTTTTTATTTCTCTTTTAACCTGTCCAAACCTGAAACTGAAACTTACACTACACTCGGAAAAATACACTAAAATCAATAGTCTTAAACTGAACGTCAGTAATAAATATAACAATATGTCTTTACATCAGACATTTTACAGGGTAAAGTCTGTGTTGAGATAAGTAAGTTTTTTGAACGGGTGCTCGTCGGTCGCCTCGCTGAGTACATCGACCTTCACGACTCTCAGTTTGGGTTTCAGGTCGGACGGTCGACGATCGATGCAGTTTCCCGTGTCAAAAACCTGGCGAAAGAACCGGTGGCTGATAGTGGCGCGTTGGTCGCGGTTTCGTTAGATATTTCTAACGCATTTAACACGTTGCCATGGGAAGTAGTCTTGTCGGCGTTACAGGAGTCTGGAGTTCCCGATCATCTAAAAAGATTGATACGAGACTATTTTCATGGGAGAGTCGTTACGTACCCGACGAAAAATGACTGGGTTAGACGCGAAATGTGGTGCGGTGTTCCACAGGAGTCTGTTCTCGGACCACACCTGTGGAACATCGGCTACGATTGGGTACTGCGGGGTACCTTCATGCGGGGAGTGAACGTAACGTGCTGTGACGGCCCATGGTAGAACCCATCGTCAAGCGAGAATGCTTGCGATGGCAGGAGTGGTGCAGATTGTGAACCTTATTCGGCGGCTAGGATTATAGGTGGCCCTTAACAAATCCGAGGCTCTTGCTTTTCAAAGTCCTCGTAATGTGCCGCTCCAAGACGCCCAGTAGTAGGTGGGCAATCTATCGCCGTCGGTACGACGATGAAATACCTCGGACTTGTACGCGATGGCAAGTGGAGTTTCCGCGAGTACTTCAAGAGATTGGCCCCAAAACTAATAAAACTGCCGGAGCACTAGCGAGAGTCCTTCCGAATATCGGGGGCCCAGGAGGAAAATGCCGCCAATTATATATAGGTGTGATGCGCTCGATGGCGTTATATGGTGCGCCCATATGAGTAGACTTGCTAAGCACATATAATCGAGCATATGCATCATCGCCGGTAGCCCGCCGTGAGAATTAGAGGCCAAAGTTCTTGCGGCGGTCTACAGGCGACACATAGAAGGAATATTTGAAGAAGGTACCCGCCCAAACCCAATAGAGGTCGCCCGTTGGTGAGATGACGCCCGCGAGGACCTCTTTCAGAAATTGGAGTAAGATCTTGGGCTCCCGGGTGCAAGTAGGCAGCTGGTAGCTGCAGTTCGACCCATCCTACGAGACTGGGTCGAGTGTGGACACAGCTTCCCAGATTATCACCTTACACAGGTGCTCACAGGGCACGGGTGCTTTGGTGAGTACCTGTCTAGAGTGGTCAAAAGGGAGCCAACAGAAGTCTGCCTTCACTGCGAAAGTGGAGCCGAAGACACGGCACAACATACGCGGGAGGAGTGTCCAGCTTGGGCGATCCCTCGCGCAGCTATGTCTGCATGTATCGGCGCGGATTTATCGCTGCCTACTCTGATTGCTACTATGGCAGGGAGCAAGGAAGCTTGGGACGCACCTGCCACTTTCTGCACCGTAGTGATGGTGCAAAAAGAAGCGGCGGAGCGACAGCGTGAGGCTTCGGCAGAGTCGAACCCGATGCGTCGTAGACGACATGGTCGGCGGCGTTTAGCGCACCTAAATGCTCTAAGTAGATTAGCGCCGTAAAATTGATCCGTAGACGGCATCTGGGGGATTGCCGCCTACTGAAAGATCAGGAGATGTCAAAGGTTCGCTAAGGGTTCCCCGGACATGGACAAGGGAACCCCCCTTGTCCATGTCCGGGGAACCCTTAGCGAAGGAAGATGGCAGCATCGCCGTCATATATAATAAGATGATGCCCGATGAGGCAAAACGTCAGCGGGGTTGTGGTAGTCACAATAGTTCCTATGGCTCCGCCTAAAGCGTGAAGAAGGACATCGGGGGGCTTTAGTTGGTAAACTGGTGCAAAGCACTGCAGAGTCCAACATAATCCTACAATCCTCCCCCGGGGTCGAGTGTTATGTATAACGCATTTTCCCTCGCAAAAAAAAAGTTAAAGTGTGTTCAAACTTTGATCCTTGAAAAACGGTGAACTTCGGAAAATACAAATTATTCAACCGGCTAAAACAGAATATAAGTAGTAAATGATATTATAATACTTTCTTTGTGTTAAAGGCAAGCGAGCGAAACGAGCGAGCAAATTTTTCTCCTATTTTACAGACTAAATCTGTTCAAATTTTAAACTTTAAAAGACTGTGCACATTAAAAGAAAACATTTTGGTTTAGAGATAGGCAACGGAGGCGGTCGAAGCAAGCGAGAAAATTTTTGATTAGCATAGCAATTAAAAGTTAAGAAAATCCTATCTGAAAGTCTGTGCACTTAAAAAAACTGAAGAATAGAGTAGGTATGTAAACTAGACTTCGAGGCGTTCCTTTATTTTTTATTTTATAATTTCACATGTTGTCCTAAGATTTTTCTATAATTTTCCCATCTTCAGAACATCTTGCACAGCCAACATAATAATATGTGTTCGTGTATAATGTATATATAATAATATGTGATTATATGTACACCTAGCGGAAGAGAAATAGGTGAAATTGTTGCTGTGGGTAATAAAAATACTGTCGAAATTAAGCAAGCATGGACATGTAGAAATTTTTCCGAAACCGAAGGCTTTCAACCTTTATAGTATTAGGTAGGTATAGCGCGAACATGTTGCTAATAGTTCTCTTCTCTATCTGAGAATAGTGATAGAGCACATTCAATTTAAGTGCGTTTTTTGATCTCCCGTCAGTCGTCGTGTTACCTCGATCGCCGATAAAAGCGCGCGGATTTTGGAATTTCGTAAGCACATTTTTTTCTGAGACGACTCTGGGTCCCTAGACGGGACGCCCTAAGCAGTTGCTTAATTTGCTTATAGGTTAATACGGCACTGAATATATATTATGTATCACCAATTTATCGGAGCTTTCATATAATGTAATACTACTCGTACTATTATAAAAAGTGAAAGTTTGTGAGGATGGATGGATTGGTGTCTGGATGGATGGCTGGATGTTTGTTACTCTTGCACGCAAAAACTACTGAAGTCATTTTGATGAAATTTGGTACGGCAGTCAAAGATTTCAAATCTAAGGATGGGCTATGACATACATTTGTGAGAACAAATCTTCACACAAAAAAGGTACGCCATCTTGATTTCACCATACCTCAAATGTCAAAATCGCCCCCAAAACCCCCAAAAGTGGGGCCATTTAAGTGGGGACAGTTTTTGCCTCGTCTATACGTCTATGATGCTAATAGTTTATGCTCTTGATTAACATATATAGGCTACTTTTTATCCCGAAAAAGTAGTGTTGCTAGTATTATAACGATTATTTACTCTAAGAGCGCTTTCGTGAATACAAATTATTATAATGTAAATTTAATATAGGAACCACCGATCGTCATTAGATTATATTTTAACTGCATTAATCAACTGCCACGCTCTCACCTGATTGCCCGTCAAATATACCTGTATTTGACGGGCAATCAGGTGAGAGCGTGCCTAGAACCCTAGATGGATAATATAAAAACCCTTCAAGTACAACAGGGTTCCTAATTAAACTTCAGTCGGCTGGCCTTTTAGGGTTCCTTAATGTTGAATATCCTCTCAATGTTTTTAAAATACCTATCTAATGATACACCACATTATGGGGTGGACGCGAGAAAAAAATTATCCCCACTTTACGTGTGTATACCTACACGCAAAAAAATATTTTTCGTGAATTTATTTTTGCACTTTGTCGACGTGGTAAATACACATGTCCATGCAAAGTTTCATCTTTCTAGCACAGCTCTTTCTAACCATTTGGAAAGAAAGCGGAGGACGGACGGACGAACGGACGCCCATGACGAAACTATATAAGGGTTCCTACGTAAGAAGTAAACTACAGAACCCTGAAAAACTCACCTACTAGAGATTGTGATTTAGCAAACTAAGGCTAAGGATGTAGTAGTTTCACAAGCCAAACGCTATGGCTATACGGGACCCTGTGATAAAATAATAAAAGAATTAAACAAGTATTTTCAACAGGAGCTAATTTGAGACGTTTCAAATGACATCTTTGTGACCGGCAGACAGGAATGACGAGGAAATTAAACAGATCTTAATTGAAATATTTAAGTTATGAAGTAGGGTTGTATTACGTTAAGAATAATTCACAATAGCCAAAATATATTTCGAAGGTTCAAAATAGGCTGTTTTAGTGGTCTGTTGACATTCATAACAACATAATAACTACATTTTTTTATAGACCGACCACGTAAATTATATAAGCCTATGTTACACGGGCCATTATTGCGAATCTTTTGACATCGGATCAGTAGTTTAGGCGCTAGGGTGGAACAAATATACCCTTCCTTTTGGCTTCGCCGTAGTGGGGTAAAAAAAATAGTTTTTGCTAATCTTGCTTTTTAATTTGCGAGAACCGATGTAAATATAGGTACTAAGCTTGATTATAATTATTGTTGTTTATCTTGTCTTATCTATTACAAATTATTGTCTAATTTAAAGTAATTTTGTTTAGGTCGTTAAGCAAAATGACTGTTTTTACCCATACTAAGTAATAAATATGAACTTACACGTTATTTTAACAATTTAACATCCACAGAACTCACAGCGCCTCGGCCGCGTGAGCCGGGCGGAGGCGCGCGCGACTGCCATGGTGTTCATCATGATCATCTCGTTCACCGTCGCCTGGACCCCGTATTCCATATTCGCGCTGATGGAACAGTTCGCCACGGAGGGCATTGTGAGTAATAGACATCTATATTTTCATAATTTTCTTTAGCTTGAAGACTCCTTACCTTGCACCCCGATGCACAATAGCTCAAAACCTTAAATGTATACAAATGAATAAAATTTGATAATAGCAAAAAATATCGTGAGTCCACAGCCCACACACATCAGGCAGAAATTTTATGGCATCAAACGAGATTGAAGTTCGGCCGTAGGATTTTTCGCAGTCTGTAAGCGACCACCGATCTCGGAAGAGAGATTAGCTAACTGAAGTTCTAACTTTTGACCGACAACTCGATACAAAGGATATTCCTCGAAAAACACCAGTGGTCCAAATTACATAACCAGTACATAATTGCTGCACTTACTCTAATTAATTATTAATCGCCCCAGGTGTCCCCTGGAGCGGGGGTCATCCCGGCGCTGGTGGCCAAGAGCTCCATCTGCTACAATCCTCTCATATACGTGGGAATGAATACGCAGGTACAACTTGGTACATTATATACTTAAAGTATGTTAGAAATGGGGTCACCATTGGCCATAATATTATTCTAGTGAAATAAATTTAATCAATGTTTCAAAATCATTATCTTTCTAGATTTGTATATACTTTTGATAAACAGTTCTTTAGTACATTATATCAGAAAACTTTTAATACTAATAAATATTTGATGACAGAGGCTTGACCTAGATATTTAATATATATGATTTTATTCCACGTTAGTAATACCAGTGGTAAAAATTATGTCAAACCCACATCAGTTAGTCAATGCAGTGGTCGAATTCATGTAACATGCCTTGTCATATTTGTAAGATACTTAAAAAGGTAGCCTTCCGAGGCATGCGACGCGCGACGCTACGCGACCCGAGACCGAAATAGGATCGCGGAGCCACTGCTTGGTATAAATTTATATGGAACACTAAACAATCCCCGACTATTGAATGGGGCCAGAGAATATGATTCGCTAGTTTTCTGGTCGCGGTCCAGGGTCGCGGTCACATAACCTTATGAAAACCCGACACTTCAATTTTTATCTAAACCTTTTCCTTATAGTTTCGTCAATCGATCAAACGGGTTTTTGGGATTCACACGAAGAGGACAAGCTCACAGACAGACAAAAACTACAACAACTCCATACTATCCCCCGCACACAAGCTGTCAGCCTACAACGATATCACTGTACGATACAATTCCTCGGAAACTATACTATCTAGCACACACATATCACAAAGAGAGAGAAGTGCTGTCCGCATAGAAACACATTACGATATAATCACCGAAGGCAAAGCTGCAAAAGCCGAACTCTGCACCATCCAAGAGAGCAAATTTACGTCAGAAAACGAGAAGTCAAGTATACTAGACCGTGAAGAAGGGAAAAGTAATCTAGAAGATGTGTTCGGAGAATCCTGTCAATTGAAGGAAACGACCAGTGCAGCTTCCGCTTTATTAGAGCCAGAAGTAGTAGATAATATAGAAAAAGATAAGAAACAAAACCCAGTTGTGGATATTACTGATAGACTCAAAATAAAAGTCATCAAACACAGCTACTCTTTAGATTTAGGTGAACCACCGAAGGAGAAGAAAAGACAATACTCGATCGAAACCAAACTAGACGCGTTCAATTCGTCCAGAAATTTTCTAAAAGACAACGTGGCGAATAAAATTTTCCACTCCGATTTCATGCAAAAAGATAAATGTAAGAACTACTTGTGCGACTTCTCGAATGAGGACGATGCTAATTCTTAGTATTTTCATATCAAAGCGTACATACGAATTACAAAGGTATTCCTGGAATGAAACACGCGTAACTTCATTTAAAATATTATATTTCAATGTAATTTAAAACATCGTTGAACTAAAAGGTTTATTGTGTATTCAACCCCTTAATTTTTAACGGCATGTATTTAACTGATGGCCATTTAATTGCAAAAATAGATATCAAAAAAATCTAAATGGCTATCTATTTTAATGATTGATCATCTTTTTTGAGCCCCAAAATAAATCATGTCGGTCATTATTTAACCTATTTGGTCCACAAAGATATATATTGGTCATTTTTTGTTGAACCTATATAAAATCAGCAAGAGTCATTTTATAATTGCAATTGGATATAATTTAATATGATTTGTTCTATTAAAAGTTATGATTCACCTTCTGTTTTTTTTTCATATTTAAAGACGTTTTGAACGTAATGAAAATGTTCTAACCTTACCTAACCCATTTTTAAGAGTTCCATAGTAACTAGAAGGAACCCCTTATAGTCTCAAGTTGATAATCAAACATCAAAAATAAAGACCAATTTATATTTTAGTGTGGCATTTATTGATGACCGTTTACAATTTTCCGTGGATCACGTTACGTGGCCAAAATAATTTAAAAGAGTATCGAATATTAAATTAATCACCAATTTATCGACGATTTATTATTATATTTATTATAACATAAATATAGATTATAACATCGACGTTACGTAGGACGGGGGACAAAAATCTAGGGGTTGAACACGGAAAAAAACAAAATATCAATGTACAAATTTTAGTTCATTGATATTTTGGTTTAATATGAATGAAATTGAAGTTACCTGAGGTTTTTGAGATGCTGTAGAAGTTCAAGAATGTAACTGTGGTGCTGTCGAGGTGACAAGTAAATTTATTGATGCGGTAAGAATCTGTGATAGACATTCAGTGCCAAAGTTTAGATGAAAATATTTTTCGATCGGTAAAATAAACGAATTATTAGGTAAACTCACATTGGTAAATTTCAAATGTTATTTCATTGTATTCTATATGTATAAAATATCTGCTTTGTAAGCTACTGACATAATATTTAAATTTAAGATGTAATTTTGTTTCCCTAACTTTTCGATAATTTCTTTTCTCTAGATAAATATTAAGATCTACCATAAATTTAAGTAAAACACCGTTATTCTTTTTTTTTTTAAGTTTGAACAGTTTACATTTTTTGCCAACTATAATGAGCCTATCCTTTTGATCTACATAGTAACTGGCATGGACCAATTTGACCATAGTTTTATGAACCTACTTATGTATATAATATGTAGACTTTATTATATATCTATCTATGGACGCTTCACACCACGTCAATCTGGTCCCGTGGTAAGTTCTCGAAGAACTTGTGTTACGGGTAGACAACGGAAATATATTTAAATACTTTTATATTATACACACTTTAATACACATCCATGACTCAGGCACACGGAAAAACTTTTTTGTTCCCCCGGCGGGATTCGAGCCCGCGACCCCCGGCTTGAGCACCAACACGCTCAACCACTGAGCCACAGAGGTCGTCAAAATGTTGGTTTCCTAAAGTAATATTTGAGGCCATATAGGCACATAGGCACGAGTCTATAAAATGTTTATTAATTGTTAAGTTTAAATAAGATCTCAATTAAATATTTACCTTTAACTTATAGAATAATTACTTCTTACTTAGTAAAACAATTAAATGGTATCAAGTGTTGTTTTTTAATAAAGCACATTATTGAATAATGTTTGTTTTTTTTTCCTGAATCCTATTATTTGACGCAACTTTTGTATTATCTTCATGATTTAATTTTATCTTGTTAACATGGTGTAAAATAGGTACCTACAGTTGAGGAATTCGAATTTAGCATATTAACTGAACCTACTTCTGAAATGTTATCCGACTACGGCGAAGCCAAAAGGAAGGGTAATGATTTTTGCAGTCTATGTATATATGTATGTGTGTTTGTTCCACCACAGTACCTAAACCACTGGTCCGATTTTAATAAGCCAGGTGTCAATGATAGCCTAGCCAAAAAGATTCGAATAATAGCCAAGGTAACCCAGGATATATAATTGACGTAGTCGGGTTATTATATTTTTATAGGAATGTAGACATTTATTAAATAGTATAATGATTAATGATCCAAAGTCGTTATATTGAGTATTAATAATAATAGCTCCCCACACCGATTTCGGTGACGGTGACCGGTTTCATTGAAACCAGGCCTTGATTACCATGAAATAACTACTGCTACGCAGTATTTCATAGTAAGTGTAGTGCGTACTTGAAACTTGATTACTATAAAATAACTACTGCGTAGCTACGCAGTAGTTATTTTATAGTAATCAAGTGTGTGTGCAGTACACAAGAGCACTCTCTTCTCCTTAACTCTCGTAACCCAGTGGGACGGATAACCGACAAGACTGGCGAGTTTATTATAATTATTATTATCATAAATAAATAATAATAATTATTATTATTATAATTTATTATTATTACTACCACCAGCATGAGATCTACGCATTTCAGGTAACACGCCGACAATAAATAACTTTTCGCTTTGTCGATCGTAATAATTAGCTTTTGAAATATATATTTTTTTTAATTTTTATTAAAATATTTCACGTTTGCGTCATCTAGTCTCTCTTATTTGTTTTAATCTTAATAATGCACATAGAATTTGATTTTATTTGCATACAGTGAACTGTCGTTATATTTTTAAGTTTTATTTATTAGTTAATTTTGTTATAATTAAAACATTTTATTTTATTTTTCTTTTTTGATCCCTCTATCAGGCGCAGGTCCGACTTTTTACATGCCCATCCGACGCATGGATCATCTCTCTTGTCAGACAATCAGATGATCAGCCTGCATTGTCCTAACCAAACTTGGAAGCAACTTTTTTTTTGTTGTTCCAATGCGGGAATCGAACCCACGACCTGCGAGTCGAGTGCCAGTAGTGTGGATTCGTGCGTTCTGGCTCACTATTCTGGCTCACTATTCTGGTTCCCCCGCCCTCCCCCCTGGCCCTCATCCACGTGTTCTATCAACGGTTCGAGCGGTGACACCGGCTAAAAAAAAAAAGTTTGGTGTCAAAATGGGGGTTTTCGACCACGCCCGATCGATTGCGCTAATCCGTTTTTCAATATCTCTAACGGTTACAAAGATAGACTTTTGCAATTACTAGGCTCATTAGGCTATAATCTATATTCATTACTAATTACCTCATGCAGTGGTAGATAATTGACGGTGATAAGCTAAGGGTCATTAGTGGTTCAGTGAAACAACAATGGTATTATAAGTGAGTCATTTTATTGATCAAATAACACTTTGTTTGTTATGAAACGAACAGGAAACGCAGGAAACGAGCAGATGGATC
>JAYRCH010000897.1:0-27925 GCA_037179445.1 Phengaris alcon alcon
TACCAGAAAACGGGAAGTATATTTCATACTTTTATACTATACATGTACTTAATTTTTAATAAATTATGCACATATTTAATACACATCCATGACCCAGGAACATAGAAAAACTTCTTGTTCCTTCGGCGGGATTCAAACCCGCGACCCCCGGCTTGAGCACCAACGCGCTGAACCACTGAGTCACAGAGGTCGTGGTCAACTTGAGTAACTGAGAAACACAACAAACAGGTTCCTTGGCTCATTTTTAGGGCAAGTGTAGGCTAAATCACAATTTTCAGTATATATCAAGGGACTGTGCTGAGATCACAAAAAATTCGAAGTTTTTGTCTATGGTCAAGGAATAGGGATGCAGAAACCGTTGAGAATCGATAAATTGACATTCTAGTTTCGACAGCTTGGTTTAAAAATTATGTGCCTACCAAGGTACCTACATAATTTTTAAACCGAAAAGCGTCTTCTATTTGTGCCATGGAAGATGGAATACAGGATATACAGGGCTTTCTAAGGACGTGCTCACCGGTGTCACATGGCTTAGGCTATGTTCCCACGCGCCTTTTTTGTGGTCGCGAAAATAGAACGTACTTATAGAATTATAGCTGAAAATCGTGTAGTTGTCAAATCTGACACTTGACATTTCGATTTTCAGTTCTATTGTTTTAGCGTAGAGTTCTATTTACAGTGCAGTTATTTCTGCCGCGACCGCAGAACAACGCTCGTGGAAACGTAGCTATACTTCTTTAGAAACCTTCTTCCGTGCGCCTTCCTTCAATTGATTCCTGACAAATGACAGCTACGCGCGAAAAACACAACCCAGTCGGGTAAAGGGAGGCTATTTTAAAGAAGAAGAAGAGGAACACAAAATTTATTTATTTTGGAATTCGGAAATCAAAGTTCGTAAAAATTGTTATTTGTAAATAATGTAATCAAAATGAGCCAAGGAAACTGTTTGTTGTGTTTTTCTGTTGCAAGAGTGTTGGATATTAAATATACTCACTTGCAAAATGCGTACGAGGAATTATCAGACAATGAGGTTAGTTTCATGATGTAGATTCTACATTAATACGCTGTATAAAATACTACGTATTGAGTTTGTTAAATTACTTTAACAGATACAAGCTGACTCACACCCACTGTGCTACATATGCTGTGCAAAGCTCCTCCACTGCAAACAGATGTTGAAACAAATACAAGAAAATAATAGTGTCAGTCCGGTAATATTACATTATTTTGTTAATATTTTAACAACAATGAAAACAAATTAATAAACCTAAATACTTAAGTTAAATATTGAAAATGACACAATTTACTTTACTATTTTTGTCATTTCAGCCTGAAGCTAGACCATTAGTACAACTGAGCGTGTTTAACACTGATGATTGGACGCTGCAAAAGAATTGTGTTGAATTGCTGCATCTGCATCCAGACATTAAAGAAGAATGTAAGTTATATAATGAATGAAAGAATGTAAGATGTTGGTAGAAATAACCTAACCAAGAGCATGTCAGGACATGTCTAAAGAGGGTTCTGTAACTATCAACCTGCAACAGGCTTTTTTAAAGAAAGTAAAATTTATTGTCTGATTTCGCTGGAATAATTTTCCTAAAGAGTTTTTAGCATGATCTATCAGCATGGAATCTTATAAGTTTCTATCTCCTATAGTTAGTATACTGTTTGTAACAAACCAAGATTTGACTAGAGATTTCGACCTTTTTTGCTTCCATTGCCAAATACTTGACTCCATTCTTAAATTCAAATACATCAATATTTTGTACATGTTACTTTCACAGACATCAATGAGGAAGATGTGCAGAGTAACCCAGATCACTGTGCAGATGAAACGGTTATTAAGAGAGAATGTAAGTTTATTTTTGTTTTAGTAACAGGACAGGATTTGGTAATATCTGTTATACATCTACTCTAATATTTAAGATATTTGGTTTGTTTGTTTGCATTGGATAGGCTCCGAAACTACTGGACCGATTTTGATGAAACTGAACACATACATAAAGTAGACTCCGGGAAAGGACATAGGCTTCTTTTGTGGCATTATGTACGGTTCCCGAGATTTAACTTTGC
This sequence comes from Phengaris alcon alcon, assembly GCA_037179445.1. Lineage (NCBI taxonomy): Eukaryota > Metazoa > Arthropoda > Insecta > Lepidoptera > Lycaenidae > Phengaris > Phengaris alcon. The sequence goes on from JAYRCH010000897.1 coordinate 2,077, forward strand.
ACGTGCGACGTCGTGGAAAATATCTAGTAGATAATATGTAAATCTATACTAATAATAGTTTTTATAAATGCGAAAGTGTCTCTGGCTGCCCGTTACCTCTTCGCGTTTTAACCGCTGAACTGATATAGATGAAACTTGATATAGATATACTTTAAGTCCTGGGAAAGGTTATAATATAGTTTTATAGCGAAAAAATGGCGAGTTCTCGCCCTATATACGAATTTGCTTAGTAAATATTTTTTACAGATATAAAAGAAGAATATGCAGAGAAAAGCCCAGGTCATTGTGAAGATGAGACTGCCATAGAACCAGTTAAGGACAAGCACACTCCCACAGAGCCGCGAAGAACGCAAGGCCAAGGAGGCGAACCTCACGCTTGTGACGTTTGTAGCAAGAAGTTCTCTTCACCAAGTCTTTTAAAGATACACAAACGAATACACGTTGGTATTAAACCTTACAGTTGTGATGTTTGTAGTAAGACATTCACTGCTAAAAGTAGCTTGAAAAATCACAAAATAATACATAATGGTGAAAAACCTTACAGTTGTGATGTTTGTAGCAAGAGATTTACACGAACTGGTGACTTGAAAACACACAAACTAATACACTTAGACAATAAACCTTACGGTTGTGATGTTTGTGGTAAGAGATTCACTAAGACTAGTAGCTTAAAAGCACACAAAATAATTCATACTGGTGAAAAACCGTACCATTGTGATGTTTGTAGCAAGAAGTTTACGTATCTAGGTCACTTAAAATCACACAAATTAATTCATACTGATGAAAAACCTTACAGTTGTGATATTTGTAGTAAGACATTCACATTGACTAGTAGCTTAAAATCACACAAATTAATTCATACTGGTGAAAAACCGTACAATTGTGATGTTTGTAACAAGAACTTTACGTATTTAGGTCACTTAAAATCACACAAATTAATTCATATTGGTGAAAAACCGTACAATTGTGATGTTTGTAACAAGAACTTTACGTATTTAGGTCACTTAAAATCACACAAATTAATTCATACTGGTGAAAAACCTTACAGTTGTGATGTTTGTGGTAGGACATTCACTCAAACTAGTAGTTTAAAAACGCACAAACTAACACACACTAGTATTAAACCTCACAGTTGTGATGTTTGTGGTAAGACATACACTCAGACAAGTGGCTTAAAAAAACACAAACTAACACACAATGGTGTTAAACCTCACAGTTGAATCAGTTGTTTTCAAAACAGCACTTGTCCATAGTTGTCATTTTACAGGAGAAACAAAAAACCAATTTTTGAAAAAAGATGTGAGAATAGTTGAGTATGTCTTTCATTTAAAATGAAACTAAGGTCTGAATATTCATTAATAAATGGTTAAAATTTAGTGTTGTTTGGTAAACAAAACTGGACTTGTGTCATTTAGTCAGTAAATTGAACAAAACTAATACTTATTAGAAGGAGGTTTTTATTGAAAGAAAGTACAGTTTTTTAAATTATTATTAAGTAAATACAATCATCTTCATGCTCAGCTTCTGCTTGTGTAGTAGGCCATGACAATATTTTGTTATAAAAATCTAGTTTATCATCAGGGATGTAAGGTATGAGCTTTTTAATATCTTGTAGTTTTTTTGTGTTTATGTGCTTGCACTATACCAGGCCTTTTGATGGAATGTCTGAATTCTTTGAAAGAACTGGGTTGTAAAAAGTTATTTTCTGGGATCTACTGACACCTTTTTACCTTTAGTTTCTTCTGAAATACATGCTTTTAAATAGTATTTTGGCCACCAGCTCTTGAAATCCAAAAACAATTCACTGTCTTGTAAAACCTTGACCTCTAATCTGCCTATTGTATTAACAGAGTTTGTGATGATTTCAACATACTCCATTGGGTATAAATCCGGTCACATTTTGATAATCGTCTTTTTATGGTGCCAAAAACTCTATCACAAGGATTATATGAGTGTCCACGTACAGGGAAGTACTGTCTTACATTATTGAAACGGCCAGTATCAACAAGTGCAGCGCAATACCTAATCATAGTATGATTTTTATTTTGGCCTGTACACCCATCAGAGAACAATCTTAAATTCTTCACTGATCCAGGTATATAGTTTTGAATATAATCATGTATCATGGAGCTCACCTCATTTGCTCCCTTTTTTGTTATACCTTCATGATAAACATAGCGACTGTTTACTGGCAATAGGTCCTAAGTCATATTCACCAACTTTTCAGGAGGGACAAAATGCGTTTTATATCAGTTTGAGGGATGTTGGGGATTGAAAAAAAAAACACGTCATTTGTTATTTAAGACTCTTTATTTATCGTAATAATTAACTTTTTGGTAACTTTAATGCAATCATCTGGGTGGTACTTAGGACTTATTGTGCGAAAATTTCGTGCACGATAGGACAAATTGAACGTAAGCAATATGTACTATCTAATACTAAAACAAAAAAATGAAAATTTCTGGTAACAAAATACCTGATAGTATTTTTTGCAATTTAAATCAACAAATTTAAAATCAACTTTACAATGACATAACTTAATAACTAAAACATTTTACTTATTTGGTGAAGGCAATAGGAACTTAAGCAGTATTGTATGGCACATTATCGTAAAACGAATGACAGTCCCTAGGGATAACAGCTTTTAAATCTTGTAGATGTTGCCATTTAGTTTTAGAAATTTTACATCTCACCCTAAACATTGGTGGGTACTCATGAATTACGTTAATTTTTTTAGGTCGGTGACGTAATTCAATCCAATCATTTGAAAAGTCTGTTTTTACTGTTATAATTCCTACAGGATTGTAAAAAATTACTTTGATATCGGTGACACACGGATCGCTTACAGTTCGACCAGGTCTCAGCGAAGAATACCTCAAGCATTCTGATCCCGAGTAATCTTTGAAAAATAAATATTGTAACTCTTCAGCCTCGTAACGTGATGGGAAAAGCCTGGCTTCTTTAGTCAAGGTTACATAATCGCTCGGTAATTTTATTTCCCGGTTTTTAAGTTTCCTTTCTATGCAGGCATGTACAGAATCAACTTCCATTTGAGTATGGCCAACCTCTAAAAATTTTTGGAAGACTTTAATTCCTGTAAGCATACTGAAATTCAAGAGAGCGTTGGCCAAAATGTTATTCCTGTTCTGCGCTGTACAGCCGTCTGAGTAAATAACGATAGGTATTTTTTCTTCAGTGACACAATAATTGTGCAAGTAATCTAACAAGCAAGATACAAAAGTAGATGCCACTAATTGGTTGCATTGATCCTCAGAAAACCAATAACACTTAACATGTTTGGATACAACATTCATGATGGTTTGGTTGTGGCAAGCTAATTTGGTTTTGAAGTAGAAGGCATTAGCTAATGTGAACGGTGCTAATTTCACGGCCTGAAAATCCATCTGTATAAGAATCAGTTCACCTTTTTCTGCCTTTTCCTTATCCTGTGCTTTTTCTTGTCGCGCTCTGTTTTTTTTCTCAACATGTTAGTTGTATTCAGTATCTGGTAAATTTCCTGTTTCATGACTAGAGCATGTATTACACTTATCCTTCTTAACGCAGAATTAAGATAAGTTTTGCCTGTTAAAAACCTCACAAAACTTCTTGAAACTGAATACTTCAAATCCTTTTTCTTCAGCATGGACTTTGTATAGCTTGTGGACGTCATTTTTTGATGAAAAAATCGGTTCCAAATAAAGTTTCGAAGAGTTTTGACGTGCATAATGGGATGGCATTTTAGGCAGTAAGTCAAAGAATAGTTTCAAACTTGTAGTGCGTTCTAGATTTGACGCACGTCTGCTGGTCTTGTGGTTAGGATCACTTGTAGTTGGGTTTGGTATGCTAAAAGTACTCTTCTTCACCCAAAGCTGCATCATTCTATATCCGATCCCCAGAGTATTTAGAAACATTTCTCAGCATACTTGTAAATTTCCTTCTTTGCATCCGTTATTTAGCCTGTATTCCAAAGTAGAACCTCGCCTGGATTCCTCATTTACAACCGTGTTTTTCTTCGTAGCAATTTGCGTGACTTGTACACATACAAAAGCCTTTCTTTCTTTCCAATCAATAGACCAGAAATGTTCAAATATTCCTTTTCTCTGTTCTTCTGTAAACTTGTCACAGTGTCTATACTTCGATTTTTTGCACACTTCACTTTTGCATGTTTCTTTCATACAACGGCCCTGCTTTAGTTTGTTTTGAACTACTTTTTCAGACTCTCGAGTAAACCCCAAGTATGGTTTTCCTTGCATTCTCAGTTTTTTATTTACACTGCGTTTCCACTGATCTGGCTCTGCAAATCTCTTTCTTTTTCGTCCTTCGTCCATATTATGATTATTTGGATCTTCATCTATGACATGCAATGGTTGAACAGTGGTACTTGTACTTGGATTTGATGATTCGGGATGATCATTATTCTCATCGAGACATTGTGCATTTGTTTGGGGGACTTCGCATTGCAAATTTTCTTGAGCGGAACTACTAGTTCCAGCATCCTGACTTTCATTGCCAGTAAGTATAGAAGGAGATGTTTCACCTACAGTGGCATCCCTGCAAACGTCGTCAAGCATAGTGTCATAGTGATCGAAAGAACTGATTTCTTGAAACGTGTTTGGAGACACGTTGAAATCTGAAACATTAAAAAATAAAATAAAAATAGTTTTGAAAGTTCTCTTGATCAAAACAATAGCAAAGACTGAACACATCAGTTTTTTAACAAACCTGGATCTTGCCAAACATTCTCTAGTTCATCACCATTGTTTTTTAATAATAAACCTTGACTTTCAAGAGCATGCTCTAAACCCAGTGATGACACGCTTGCATCATTGTGGCTTATTAATTTTAGGTCTTCAGGTAAGATCAGATCCTCATTTTGAATATTTACTGACTTTTGGATCAAAATTTGTTGTGTTTTCAGAGAATCACCTTCTAATACCATCAGTGTAGCGGTCTCACACTCTCCGATTCCACTCTGAAATATTAAACATTATAACATAAACTAACTGTACCTAAGTTATTATGTAACTTGGGTGAAAAAACTATTAGGTACATTGCTAAAATACAGGTTAGACTAGGTACCTAACGATAGACACAGAAGAAGGTAAATACGTAGTAAGCTGTAAGATAGATTAGGCAGGTGATAGTTACCTGCTGCCTTTCATCGGGATGATTTTCTTTATTGGTCTCATTTTCTTCTGTTACCTCTGTATTTAAAACCAGAGCAACTAACTGCTTGGCGTGACCACTCCGTGACATTACTGCCTATAAGAAATTAAATTAATAAAAAAAAATGTATTAAAAATAGACAAACTCATACATTTTCAAGATGTAATTAGTCCTATCTGATAATATTTCGACTACAAAAGTGAATTCTAATAAGTCCTATCTTAACTTTTTTTCTATTAACGGATTTTGACATTAAAACATAAGTTATCTTACCTTTGATTTATATCCGATGAAGTGAAATACAGTTATCTAGCACTGGCATCAATCAGAATCACGTTTCGCGAACGATAAACTTAAGTTTTCTTCAAATACTCACGAGCACTTACGCACACTGCAGGAAGAACAAGTAAAAACATGAAGATAGTACTTTTTGCTTCTTACTCCAAAAGGGGCTCTGATAGGACGTTACGTTTGACGTTGATTTTAGCGCGAATTTCAAATAAACCAATACCAGCTTAGAATCTCCTCTGAATAAGGGAGTCAGATAGGATCGATTGCAGTAATATTCTCAAAACCTAAAAAAAACTGATAGGACCTATTGCCAGTAAACAGTCGAATTAGGCCACAGATTGTCCAGTTTTAAGATTATGTATCAAAAATACATTAACCCAGGTAAAACACATCCTGGACTGATATATGAGGGAGCGATAGATTTTGCATATAATCAAACCATATCATCTCTGTTTTGACACAAAATATCTTAAGTTTTCTTTATAGCAGTATAAAATTTGTTTGCTCATGCATTATGCACCTGTAGGTTTATCTCAGCTTGTTTTTTCTCACTGTCACACATGAGATTTTGATATAGTGACTTTCAATTGCTCACATGTAATACAAGTGTCCACCTGCGGTCAACCAAAGTGCAGGTCAAAATGCTGCTTAAAAATAGAGTAATACATATTGTATGTAACAGTCAAACCAGGATACTTAATTTTGAAAGCAATGTGCATTTGTTTGATTGTTAGTCTAGGATCTAAATAGATGTATGTTCTGTTTGAGTAATGGCTTTCATGAGTCAGGTAACTATTAATATGGTCCTTGATTCTCTCAACTATCTCAACTGAACTTGAATGGTGTGTATTTCCAAGATTTTTTCGCTTCAGTACCTGATTAGTTCTAATCAAAGACTGTAAACGTCTCACTTTTGCAATCTTTATCTCAAAGGTATTCAAAAATGTGGTTTTGCAGACCTCATGTTTTATTCCATTGATAGAAGTTAAATGGTACATAAACGAGGCTGACCGAGGCTTCGGTTTCACAGAATTATTACGCGGGCGATGCCTTGCAACTTCAGATATTGTAATCAAACCCATCAAATGAACATCTTGTTCAATGCTCGTCTCATATGAATAATATTTCACAAATTCTGATTGTTGATCATCCAGTGTTAACTTTGAAGAGCACTTACATTTACAACCACCACCACAAAACCCTTTTGTTGAACGTCTTGGTACAGTGCTTCCTGATGAAGACCTGTACTCAGCGCCTGAAATGCGAGCTTTTTTCACCTGATTTTTAGTATACTCAGAGGCATGTATAACACCTTTTTTTCGCTTTCTGGAAGTTTCCAAAGCTCTCTCCATCTCATTTGTATGTTCAGAATATATTAGAACCCCAAAATAATGACTATGTATTATAAGAAATTAACTCAGTGTTGCCACCTTGCCCAATGAAAAAGTTGCTAAGCATACGGTAAAAAGTGGCTAGTTTCGAAAAAAATGACTATGTTAGAAGTTGCTAAAAGTGGCCAAAAAAAAAACAATGTGGGTAAAAAGTCTTTAATTTTAAGTATAATATTTTTTTTTTATTATTCTTTATAGAAAAATGTCCTCAAAATCGATGTCGACGTCTTGTGATTCTTGTGATGTTGAAGGTTCGGCTTCGTCATTTAGTACGGGTTTCTTCGTTTTTCCTATTTCTTGAAGTATATTATCAGGAATTACGTAGGTAGCGCACGCTCCGAACATTTTTTCAAAAAATCTCTGATTCGCAGAATTGAATTTAAAGTCAGCAAACCCATTCTGTTCCTATGTTTGGTTTTGATAATGCTCATGACGGAGAAAAGCCTTTCTACTTCGGCGTTGGAGTGCGGTAAAGATAATGCTGTCATTGCCAACTCAGAAAGATCTTTGTACGCACTGTCTCCGCTGGCAGTTTTAAAATTTTTCACCTCGACCCAAAATTGAACCACATCACTTGAATCCCATTTCTCAAAATGAATAATGCTCCATTGTTGCATAATTTTGTCGATTTTATCATCCAAAAATACGAAAACCTTTGCTAATTCTGAAATAGAGAAATCTTTTTCAGGTTTGCAAGCTTCCTCTGGGCTTAGTAAAGACATTTTTTCCAGCTGTTTATAGTTGGTAGGAAGACGTTGCTGTAATTGCTGAATCAGTTTAACCAAAAAGTCTGAACAGCGTCTCTTTAACAAAAGTTTTGATTCTGGCTGCAGCTGGGAACTTCGCAATGGAGTTTCGAAAGCATAGCCCAAATAAGCTGTAGGATTAACATCCCTTTCGTGAATTGGGTTCTCTAAATAATGCTGTTGCGCCTGGGCGGATGGAGACAAAATCCTTGTGCAGATAGATCTCAAGAGTGTTGCCAAGGTATTCAACAACCTCAACGGGTTTGTATTTTCAACTTCAAAACTTTTAATAGCAATTTGGACATCATTTAGAACGCCGCGTAAAAAGAGCAAATATAATTTAGTAACCTCGTCATTCAGCATGCTCCTTAGGAGTTCGGCTGTATAACAATTATCTTTTGATCTCACTATGTTAAAGTGTAACTTGAGCTCTTCCCACTGAGCTAAAATTTTTACTATAGCTGGTTCGATCGACAACCAACGTGTTTCGCAAACCTTCAAGAGTTTCATAGGTTCTTCATTACAGTTTATAAGTTGGTATATTTTTTTGTATTCCTCTTCGTTTTGGCGAGATTGAAAACCATGAATAAATTTCGCGCACAAAAAACTCGATGTTTCTTGGTATGGTATTTTCAGATGCGTGCGAGACAGCCAATTGTAACGAATGACATATGCATTTGACTAGTATAAGGTTTTCTAGGCCATAGTCTCGTTTTAAGATAGCATGGACGCCGTTATTGATTCCCACCATGACAGATGCATTGTCGGTACCTATTCCCACAAGGTTTTTTAGTTGCAGGTTATATTCTTGTAAGCAAGCTACCAAGCCATTACCTTTCGCATCACAAGTTTCTAATTTGACTAATGCCAAGAAAGAACTTACTATTCGGTTCTGTTTGTCGCTGAAGTATCGTATTACAATCCCCAGATACTTATAAATACTTACGTCAGTCGACTCGTCAATTAAAAGGCTGTATTTTTGATCACCTATATCTTCAAGCAGAAGAGTGCGAAAATGTGGAGCTAAAACGTAATTTATTATCTGTGTACATTTTGTTCGGTGCAGTTTCAACTCGTTTGCAGCTGGTGAATTCTTAAAAACTTTCTTGCATGCATCCGTTAAGTGGTCAACACTACGGATTGAAGAATGTTCAGCAATGTATAAGGATAACGATCCTGCAGCTTGATCAGCTGGTTGCACTGTAGTTATGGGAAATGTTTTAAAGGACAATGGTTTGTTACCTGAAATAAAAGAAAAAATTAACGTGTAGTTAAGTTAGTAACGCTAGTATATGTTTGTTCAGTGTAGTAACACTGAACAAACATATACTAGCGATCCGCCCGCGGCTTCGCTCACGTTGAAGCCGTATTTATCCTATATCCTTTCTAACACCTCTAAGAATATGTGCACAAAGTTTCATGATAATCGACGGTAATGAAAGACGGTCAAACAAACACACTTTCATATTTATTACATTGTGGCAGCTCCTGAAAATTAAAAGTTAGAAACTCTATTTCTAACTTAACATCATATTTATATCATAATCTATTAGTATAATATCATAAAATATGTAATTTAATTAAATAGTAAAAAAAATCATATAAAAAATAAATAATACTTTAGTGTGTAGACTACGTCATATTTTATCATAGACTACGTCGGCAATTTATTTTGCCCAGTTTTTCGTGCAGTTTTCTAAACTTATTAAATAGAGTTAATACTTAATATAGACAATATTGTAATAGTGAAACAAATAGTGTAAAAGTGAGTGAATAAACTGAGTGTTTTCGGACTTCGAATTTTTAATTGTGGACCTATTCGTAAGTTGTGCATAAACTATTAATAACTGATAATAATATTATAGTGTTCGTTCCTACGAGCACTAAAACATTAATGTATAGGCTGTCAAAAAAGTGAAGAAATTAAAAAGTGGCAACATCGTAGTGTCATCCCTTTTTTCTTAGATTGATTTGAAAGGGAGGACACTACGATGTTGCCACTTTTTAATTTCTTTACTTTTTTGACAGACTATAGTATAGTATAGAAAAGATTAATTAACTCACCAGTTTTCAATTCAGTTTTTTGCTTATGTTTTTTGCGTGCTTTTTAATGTCCCACATTTTAGCGTTTAATTCAGTAGTACAAAAAATGCACATTGCTTTTGTTGTATCACCTGCAACCGGTCTCAACCATCCTTTAAATTCTTCCTGGGATTCCCATTCCGCACGATACTTCTGATAATATAGTTTCTTTTTTAAAGGTATTTCCATGATGGAAACAAAATTCACAACGTAAATAATGTAAATATCAACTACGCAATCGAAAGTCGAAATGCACACAACGCAGTGGTAACTGGTAATGCACCGAACAATTCACTACTCACACTGATTCACATGCAGGGTATTCCCCGGTGAAAAGGAAATTAAAGACCGCGGCAGGATTACTTAGACCATAGACATATTTAGGGTTGCCATCTCATAATTTAAAAACTTACCAAAACAGTTGTTGCATTCATTCGCGCCTAAAGTACATTTTACGTAACAAATTGAAATTGATTGAACCAATACCTAGTGGTAACTTATTTAATTAGTAACAGTGATGAAAGTAGCTATAAGTGTGGCTAAAAAATTTAGCTACTATATTTTTAAAAATGTAGCTAACTATTCCGTAAATGTGGCTAGATCTAGCTAAAAAGTGGCTAAAGTGGCATCACTGAATTAACTAAAAGCAACAAGAAAATGACTTTGTTTGACAGACGACAGCTAGTGTCAGTTGAACGTCAAAGTCAGTATGACATTTTAATGCGTTGTTTTTTTTTTAATATGGCATCGGTTTATAACCCTTTGCCAGTGTCAAGTTAAAGGACGGGGAATGGAAATGGCAAAGGCGGGAAATAGAACTTTCGTTTCAATTTTCAACACCGTATTCCTATATCAAGTCAAGTCTAAAGTCTAGTCAAAGTCAAAATATATAGTCAGTACAGTTCATGAGTCATATCAGTCGATTCAGTAAAGTAGTAGAAGCCACTTGCCCACACTTGCGCACGTTAACGAATATTTAATGGTTAATATTCTACCAATATTACACATTAAGAACCGAGATAACACAAATTTATGAAATTATACAAATTCCACAACGTCACCCATTGAACTCCCCGACAAAACTCATGCATTTAGTTTCCATACAACACATGTTCCGGACTAGTGATGTTTGGAAAATAAATCATTTTTAACGTGGCCCTAGAAATATGATTTCTTGTATGGGACAAGTTACTTTTGGTTTTATAAAATGATAAACAATACTAAAATTACCATGTTGCCATATAAAAAAAAAACTCATTTTTGGACAAGTGCTGTTTGGAAAACAACTGATTCAGTTGTAAAGTTTTTGGTAAGACACTTAACCACATCAGTGACTTGAAAACATACAAACTAATACACTTAGACAATAAACCTTACGGTTGTGATGTTTGTAGTAAGAGATTCACTAAGACTAGTAGCTCAAAAGCACACAAATTAATTCATATGGTGAAAAACCGTACCATTGTGATGTTTGTAGCAAGAAGTTTACGTATCTAGGTCACTTAAAATCACACAAATTAATTCATATGGTGATAAACCTTACAGTTGTGATATTTGTTGTAAGACATTCACACAGACTAGTTGCTTAAAACCGCACAAACTAACAAACATTGGTTTTAAACCTCATAGTTGTGACGTTTGTGGTAGGACATTCACTCAGACTAGTAGCTTAAAAACACACAAACTAACACACAATGGTGTTAAACCTCACAGTTGTGATGTTTGTAGCAAGACATTCACCCAGAATGGTAGCTTAAAAAAGCACGAACAAATACACAATGGTAAAAAACCTTACAGTCTCACGAACAGTTATGATGTTTGTAGTAAGACATTCACTCAAACAAATGAGCGCTCGCCCTTATAGACGTGATGTTAGTAAGGATCAGTTTACAACTCGCGGTGGTCTCGGACATCGTAAAGACGCGTTGACACGATCAGAGTACACTCGGACCGAGTGATCTCGTACGAGTCGGCCTTATACGAGTTTACATGGATGGTGCTTGCCACACATCAAAGTTTACTCGAATTACATTCGATACGCTTGATATTTTTTATAAGCCGCCTTTTGTTTCATAATTTTCATCCGAGCTAGCTCGTAGCCACTCTGAGTACTGTGGCGGGCCAATTAGCGCCACAATTCTGAATTGCGCTATCGAAGTTTTCTTAGATCGGCACTATATATACGACATCTGAATTGCATATAAGTGAACTTCGGCCTGATCGAGCATACCACCTCGCTCGGTCGGAGATCTCCCTTTGGGGCATCCACTCTTCCCACACTACCATCAAAGTACACTCGATCCGAGTGCCCTGGTACGCCCTCCCGAATCGGGTGCCGTCATCACTACTATAACCGGTTGACATATTACGAGTATTTTCCAAGTAGGTGTTCAAATGAATTCTGAATGTGAAAATGAAAACACTTTCTGTTCCGTGTGTATTTTACTGACTGGTATACAGGGTCTGTCGTAAATAATGGATAACCCGTAAACTGGAGTTGGTCCGGATGTGAATCTGTAAGAAAATCGTATTTTCTTGCCAGGGTTTCTATCCATATCAAAATGGCGTAGCATTTTATACTTTTTTATAAATTTCGCTACTTTTTTCGTTCATTCCGTTGCCATTTCATCAAATTTAGGTATTTCTGTGTGATTTTTTTAGTCTTATACTCCTGAAGACGTGTATTATTTAATTTTAATAAAATTTTGGGTGTTTTTAACGTAAACAATTTTTAAGATCATCTTTTTATGCTTTTTTTTAAACTATTTTTTTCTTAATGTCAACTTTGATCATTTACTGTGAGAAAAAAAGTATGGCGCTATAGCTGCCCATTATCTTAATAAATTGTCTAGTATGTGTAGTTTCTAAAAAGGTATTACAATGTGTACTTTACTAGCAATATTAAGTTACAGGAGCGTGATCAATATCAAGGTCAGAATTCAAAACTTTTAAGTATTGTTATAAAAGGTTATAAAACTTCGTCATAATCATCTTATTCTACCAAAATTCTTTACACAAACGTTGTTGGGCCACTAATAAGGATTTTCGGAAGAACAACAGGTTGTTTTTAGTAAAAAAAATATCATAACTCCATGGTAATAATGTAATAAAAGTGTTCAAATTTAAAATTGCTGTGATCTAAATGTTTCATGTGATAAACATGTTGCGACAAGTTTATTCGAAAAAAGGATCATCAGGTAAAAAACTAACAAAGACAGCAATACAATGGGCCTCTATGCGTGAAAAGGACGATTGATGGTCATTGTTACTAGGCAGATGCACACTGTCCCTTTCAAACTCACGGTGTGTGAAAAGGTTAGCATGTTTTTACCTTTAGGGCGCGCTCCTGATTGTATTGTGATTTTGACTATCCAATGTGCTCTTGTTTTCGTTACTTTCGTCAATTTGTTACTGCTTTCTAATATTAGACTTTGATTTTCCTTGTGATTTGGACTTGTAAACCTGGTGATACTGACGACTTAGCTCTCATTTACGGACATTGTTTTGTGCTATCGATTGGATTTGTTGTTTGGAAGTTTTTGCATCATGCCTCAGCAATACACGTCGGCTGAATACACAAACATGCATTACATTTATGGTTTATGTAATGGCAACGCTACCAGAGCAGCAAGTGTTTACCGTCAAAAATATCCAAATGCTCGACATACTGATTACCGTGTCTTCATTAGAGTGCACAATGCATTTATGGAAGGACGATTTCCTGGGACCGGCGTAGGCGGGGCCAGTGAAGGACGACCTCAACGACACAATGCAGCCGAAGTACTGGAAATAGTCTCTGAAGACCCTGGTACGTCCATAAGTGTTATTTCACGGCGTACCGGGATACCTCAAAAATCCGTGCACAGAATTTTAAAAAGGCATGAATTATATCCCTTTCATTATCAAAGGGTTCAAACACTAATCACAAGGGACGCTGCTGCGAGAGTAACATTTTGTCGCACAATGCTGCGAAAGATGAGAGAAGACCCAAGTTATTTTAATAAAATTTTATGGAGTGACGAGTCAATGTGTCGAAAAGATGGTTTTTTGAACCTCCACAATTTACACAGCTGGCAACTTGAAAACCCAAGATTGATACGTGAAGCAGATCGCAGTATCAGTTTAAAATAAATTTATGGACTGGCATTATTAACGGACAAATCATTGGTCCATTTGAGTTGCCGGCAATATTAAATGCGGATATGTATTTGGATTTTCTAATAAATACTTTACCTGGATTACTGCAAGACGTTCCACAGGAGATAAGAAACGAGATGTGGCTTCAAAATGACGGGTGTCCAGCACATTACGCTGTTCGTGTAAGGGAACATTTAAATAATACATATCCAGATAGATGGATACGGCGATTGGGTCCAATTTTATGGCCTCCACGTTCGCCAGACCTTAACCCGTTGGACTTTTTTTACTGGGGCTGCATTAAGGAAGTAGTGTACAAGGAAGCAATAAGTTCTGTGGAAGAGTTGCGTACGCGCATTCAAGTAGCAGCAAGTAAAATCGCAGAAGCCGGCTATGCGCGTCGGATTGAAAAGATCTTTTATTAGGCGATGTAGAGCTTGTATTGCTGCCGGCGGAGGGCATTTCGAGCATTTAGTTTAAGTTATTGATAAAATAATTTTTTTTTTCACTAAAAACAACCTGTTTTTCTTCTAAAAATCCTTATTAGTGGCCTAATAACGTTTGTGTAAAGAATTTTTGTAGAATAAGATCATTATGACGAAGTTTTATAACCTTTTATAACAATACTTAAAAATTTTGAATTCTGACCTTGATATTGATCTCGCTCCTAACTTAATATTGCTAGTAAAGTACACATTGTAATACCTTTTTAGAAACTACACATACTAGGCAATTTATTAAGATAATGGGCAGCTATAGCGCCATACTTTTTTGTTTCACAGTAAATGATCAAAGTTGACATTAAGAAAAAAATAGTTTAAAAAAAGCATAAAAAGATGATTTTGAAAATTGTTTACGTTAAAAACACCTAAAATTGTATTAAAATTAAATAATACACGTCTTCAGGAGTATAATACTAAAAAATCACACAGAAATACTTAAATTTGATGAAATGGCAACGGAATGAACGAAAAAAGTAGCGAAATTTATAAAAAAGTATAAAATGCTACGCCATTTTCATATGGTTAGGAACCCTGGCAAGAAAATACGATTTTCTTACAGTTTCACATCCGGACCAACTGCAGTTTACGGGTTATCCATTATTTACGACAGACACTGTATAAGTCCGAGTATTGTTATAGACGAAAAGTTTATAAATAAATTGATGTACTACACACACCGGCATATTTAGCGGAACATAAAATAAAGGTTTGATATCAGTATCATATAAGGTTGCTGGCTGGTTTATACGTCATTTAATTTAAAAAGAAATATTTTCAAATTAAGAAAACATCTGAACATCATCATTTTATGCAATTGTTTTAATTTTATTCAAATACACCTTATCTGGAGCGAACTTCGAGTATTTCTTCCTTCTGAGTTTGATTTAAAATTTCATTGAAATACTGTTTTTTGTTAGTTTTTTTTTAATTGCGTATCTTTTAGGAGTTGAGGAATGAATTATGCCTGACTTAGCCCCAACGGAGATTGCCAGGGCACTCGAAATGTGAAGAAATGGTCAAACCTACAGAGTGATATCCAGAGATCTTCGTCGACCAGTTTCAACGATCTATCGCAGTATCCAACGGTTCAGGGAGACCGGTACTTATGTGAGAAGAGCAGGACAAGGCAGAAAAAGACGCACTTCGAGTAGGGATGATCGTTTCATTCGGCTTCGTGTACGTAGGAACCCCCGTTTGACGGCCATCCAAGCCCGACATGAGTTAGAAGCAGTGCGGGGTGTAACCGTAAGTGAGAGTGCGGTACGAAGAAGGTTCGAAGAAGCTGGTTTGGGTTCATTTGTGCCCGCCAAGGCTCCAAGGATCATCGTAGAAACAGTTTAACTTTTCGCTCAGGAACATCGACTTTGGAACGCGGACCAATGGAGTAAGGTATTGCTTAGTGATGAGTGCAGAATTCTCTTAAATCAAATTGACGGCAGGCAAAGAATATACAGACGCAAAGGAGAACGATACATTCAGACAAATTTTGAAACTACAGTTGCATACGGTGGTGGATCAATAATGGTTTGGGCGAGCATTTGTTTGGGAGCTTGCACAGACTTGGTAGTGATTGACAGAGGGAGTCTGACTACAGACCGCTATATCAGAGAAGTTTTAGAAGAAAATGTCGTACCGTTTGCCCCATATCGAACGATGTGACGATTTTGTTTTTATGCAGGATAATGCTCGGCCGCATACCGCTCGGGTAACTCAAGGTTATCTTAATGATATGAATATCACTGTTATGGAGTGGCCGGCGAGATCACCGGATATGAACCCAATAGAGCACGTTTGGGACTTGGTGAAAAGAAAAGTTAAGTCCAGAATTCCAGCTCCTGCCAACGTGGGTGAACTGCGAATCGCCGTAGTTGAGGAATAGCGGAGACTATCTAGGAGACCATCGATAACATCATTCTCAGTATGCCTAGACGGGTAGAAACTTTAATAAGAGCACGTGGAGGAAATACGCGATATTAATCACCATTTTTCTAATTTAATTAATTGTTATTTTAATATTAATTTTCACTTTTCCCGGTTACATGAAAGTTCAAAAATGTACAATTTTTCACAAATAGCCTTTACTCGCAAAATCTGTTCTTAATGTGATCTCATTTTAAGTAAAACAAATGAAACTTTAAATAACAAAAGAAGTGTAGTAAGTAGATTTTAAAATAAAACCATATTTTTTTAATTATGACCTTTTTTTGTGTTCCGCTAAATATGCCGGTGTGTTTATTTCTGTTTCATTTATTAATATTTTTAACCGATTTCCAAAAAACGAGGCGGCTTTACGTTCGGCTGTATATATGTCATCGTAAAATTGTAAAAACCGTTAGATTGTAATATAACTAGAGAAGTTGTAAAAAGTCGAAAGACTGGGGACCTGAATATTCTGCTTATAATTTAACACATTATTTTTCGTTAGATTATAAATATATATAGCAAAAAATATTTCGACATATTTTTACAATCTGATAGTTATATTAGGTCTTTGCATATGAAATTGGCGTTTTGTCGTACTGGCCACTTTGATCTCAAATATATCGTCTTTGGTTAGGATTCATGAGTAATCGAGGGAAATCCTCGAAATTTTTCTGAAATAGTCCAAGCATATGCTACCAAAAATAAAGATTTTGCACAATAAGATGTACCCTGGATCGAAAAGTAATGAACGGAACTCCTGACTCCTTAAATATACATGTTTGGATATTTCGGCGTTGTTTAAACAACTGCTAGCATATGCCACTATGTCAATTAGAGTAATCACCATCATCATAACATACTACATCACATTATGATGATATTATAGGTACTTCTCCGACACGGATATCTTTGAACATTACTTTGCCGTTTGTGAACCTATATGGAAAATTCTTTTGTAATTGTAAACGTTTATAATTCGAAATTTGTCCCTTAACCACATTATATTTAGTTAAATTTGTTAATTTAATAAAAAAATAAGAAATCTCGTATTTTTGTTTATTTATTCTCTTGTAACATATTTAACACACTACGATTTGTATACTTCGGCGGCCATGATCAAGTAAAGCTAAAGCTTGGGCAAAAGTGTTGCCAATATAAAAGTACAATATTCAACAATATTCAATCGTTTATTTTGCCTGGGATACAGGATTACCTAGATAAGGCACTACGGCAAATTTTATGTAGAAATAGATGTAAACTGAATATTGCTTTATGTGTTTATTATGTGGTTCTGTGAAAAAATCTTGAATAAATTATTATTATTATAATTTATTTAACCCCTCAATCCTTGACAGTTGTATAAGAGCATATAATGGCAGCACGTGCGCCTAAGCTAAGATGGCGCGTAAAATTCTTCGTGGTACAAATTATGTAATAACTTTACAACCAAACCATATTTTTTGGTTGTGTAAAAAACATTGTAATAACTGATAAACATTCTATCTATCAATCCATCAAAATATAGTGCTTAGTCTGATTTGATATTAGTTTCACGCGTTTATACTTTGAAACTTATGTTGCTGGCTGTTTTACAAGAAATAAACAAATAATTTATTATTATCTAAAGAACAAGGACCTATACTTTCTAATTATGTAAATAATTCGAAGAAAGAACTTGAGATGCTTACAAAAAAAGTACTTGAGTTGCGACACTACGACGAATGTATAACTACTAGGGATGTCCTTCACTTCGATTTGATTTATCGATAGTTTTATGCCCGCTCCATAGATATTCGTGTTATACGCGCGAGATATTCGTGAGCATCTTCGAAATGTCTTAAAAAATCTCTTGAAGATTCTCACGAATAATAATAATAATATAATAATATCTATGGACGATTATATATGAGTATCTCGCGAGAGTGTGGAGCAGGCATTACATGTTGTGCATAATTTAGTATAGGTATTGAATAAAAATACAATTTAATACAACAATATATTTATTCACAACATAAATTATAAACAAAATATTTATTTGTAATAGAAGAAAAAAACAAATTTTATTTTATACAACAATATATTTATTTACAACACAAATTATAAACATAATATCTATTTATAATAGAAAAAAAACATTTAATTTTTATTTATACAACATTATATTTATTTACAACACAAATTATAAACAAAATATTCATTTATGATAGAACAAAAAACATTCAATTTTCATTTTCTGCAACAATATATTTATTTACAACACAAATTATAAACAAAATATTTATTTATAATAGAAAAAAACATTCAATTTTCATTATATTATGTATATATTAGGATAAAATTGTTTGGCGTGCATCCATTGTCTGATTATGATTATGATGAGCCATAACACAAGTTTTCACTTAGCATGGGATTTTAGACGACATAGACGACTAGTTTATACTATTGTATATTATTGCGTGCATAATAATTTGAATTTGAATTATCGACATATCCCTTCAACTGTGGCGGCCATATAGCACAAATAATTATTCAAGACAAGGGTCAAATTTCAAACCTCGTCGTAATGGTCGTAAGTGTGTTTGAGAGCCATGAGAAGTGACTGTAGGCTATCTTTGTTATTTTATGTACACAATAATGTATGCAAGTCACAGCAGGAATGATATTGTTTACGATATACTGTGGTTAAAATAAAAGTCGAAGTTGTTAATCGAAAACGACGTAAAGTTTCAAAAGTTAAAGGGATATGTACTACGGTAAAAAATACTTAGATATGCCGACTTAGATATTACAGCAAAACCGTGGCATCTTTTTCGAATGTTGCAAAGACAATGATACACGCGCACATTGTCTAAAGATAATGCCTGATGCCTTTAGATTGGAAATTTTGTAAAAAAGTGACACATACATATTATATAATATGTATATGCAAATCACAAAACAACGGTCTCAGAACGGTAAAAGCATATCTAAACTATATACAAAAATTACACAATCATTCTAACCTCCCACTCTGTTTTCATACAATACTCTCTTCACGCCGTAGTTGTTTATGAATAATTGATAAGAAAGGTATTATGGTGATGTATGATAAACCTTAAAACAATCCTCTATACACAATGGCACGCGACAGGATTCGCAACAGTAGGCGGTTCTTATATTTATTTTGCCATTTTTCAGGCAATCAAAGCAACGCTTCCTAAGTTTCCGGTTGCACGCTGAGGCGCTCTCTAACGATTCTAATAAGGCAGGCCAATGTGTAGAGAGGATAATTCTACCAGGTTGATGGTGCGTAGATCTACTGCTAGATACAGTAGATTTACGACTTTGTGGACAATGTGATAGATGATTTGAAAGGATGGTATCTACAAGCTCAAGGCGGAAAGCTAAATGATCACATTTTTTTTGAGTAGATGACTGTACAAGAATGCGAGAGTTGAGAATGGATACATTGAGAAGGCGTTTAAAAAGTTTCATGTACCATTTTTTGCAACGTTTCCTTTCTAATAAATAAGGCTCCAACATCTGATCTTTCAGATCTACAAAATTCAAGAGAGGATCGACAGAAAAACAACTTGTAACAGTTGGCATTCTGATGATCCCAACATCATCCAGAACGAAAAGAGGCATAAAATTTCGTACAAATTTGTGGGGTACCATTCAGCCTGGAATGCAGCAGCAGAAATTTTCGAAGCATATAGGTTCGTTTCGGCCACTACTAAACCTAAGACCTCATCGCTCCAATAGGAACGAAAAGCGTCATAGGCTGAATCGAAAAACCGAACCGAACCAGTACGCTCTGGCTGAAAATTTTCTTCTTGACCTTGAAAGGTATCCATCCATAGGATACCATTCAAAGTCAAAGTTCTGGCGTTCCAGTCTATTGGGAGCATCAGCTCCATCACTGGCGTCGACAAATTCATCCTCATCTTCACTCTCACTAGTAACCCTTCCTCGTTCAGTACTGTAAACCACGGCATCACCTTGCAATCTCCTCTGTCGTCTCCTCACTACATCCATCGCCAAACTCAACAATTCAGGAGGAACGTCGGCATCATCCATCCATATTTCGTGGAGTGGCTGTCCCAACTCCCACTGCCGTCCTCCTCTACGGCCCCGGTTCGGATACCTACCCCTACGTGCACTCTGTCCTCGCACACCCCTGACTCCCCTTCGGCCACCCCTTCTCCCACTCGTTCCTCTTCTATTGCATGCTATTCCATTTCGTTCATCTCTTTCACGCTCTCCAGTCGATACATACAATGGGTGGGTATCTGGGGCAAGAAACTCGTCACCCGTCGTCTGTTCCTCCAGCGGCGCACCAGTCTCGTCGAACAGCAAAACCAGGCCACCTTCAGGCACCGTGATAGTGGCCCTATGAAAGCAAAAAAAAATAGAATTGATTTATACACAGGCAAAAATTTATTCGTGAACAACATACAACAGCAAACTTACGGTTCTGCTGACAGCGACAAAGGCGATCGTGACCGGCGGAACTCTGTTTGTGGAGGCGTCACTGGGTCGTCCTAAAAAAAAATTGAATAACTATAAATTAAAAATTTAAAAACCCCCGACAATAATTTATATAAATCGGTATTTTATAGTGGCGGCCATCTTGGATTTGAAATTTGTCATCATGTATGGTATTCTACTAATCAAGCCCTTTCATTTGATATCCATTTTGAGGGAGTTGTGAAAAAAATCGGTATTTTGTGGTGGCGGCCATCTTGGATTTGAAATTTATCATAGTTTATAGTATTCTACTAGCCAAGACCTTTCATTTGATACCCATATTATAAAAAATTAAAAAATTATAAGAAAAAATATGTAATCCGCCATTTTGTGGCGGCGGCCATATTGGACCAGTTGTTATCAGACATAGCTAAGAACACTCCCGACTAGTTCACCTTTTAAACAAAAAAACTAAATCAAAATCGGTCCATCCGTCTGGGAGCTACGATGCCACAAACAGACAGACAGACACACACATCGTAAACGTAACAAAATAACCAATGCATACCATTCGCGACAGGCTCCCGCGGCGCTCCGGGGACGTGACGCTCCGGGAGTACGGAGGAGCCTCCACATCTTCATCCTAGGCCAAAATAAAAAGCATAAATACACTGCAACCCATGAGTTTTATAAATATTTATAACCACATAACAAAAACTGGGTTACTAACCTCGTCTTCCAGGTCCGTATCTAAAAAATCACTCCTATCGGATCCACCTTCATCAGAATCCTCCTCTCCATACAGGATATCGAGGTATTCTGCAGTTGGATCCTCACCGACGCGCCAGGTTGACATGCTATATAAAACAAAGAAGAAAAATCAATAAACGTAACAATAAATATCAAAATAATAACGTAGAAGTAAATGTAAATTCATTACGTGAGGCCACCATCACTTTCGACATTATAAAAAATTTATCGATTATCTATCGATACTACGCCTATCCCTATTGAAAACGTACGAAAAATTCTCACAGGCAAACTTCGCCCTTAGCTCAGTACAAATAGAGTTCAAAATGGCCGCGGCCGGCAGGTGGCGGTTTGAATGCATTTGTATGCCATTTTTACTATGGTTATTTTACTAAAATTAGGCATAATACGACGATAAATCGTTTTGTAGACGAGTTATATTTACTTCTTTAGGCTTATTACTTCATTTATTTACAAAGATAGTAAGAAAATCACGTCTGAATCAGTCCCATAGAAACCAATTTTTGCAAGTGTAAAATATAAGTTATTACGATGTATTTCTTACAAATGATTATCTAAAAATACTTATTATGAGTAAAATAAACTTAGTAACAATACAAAACAGTACTTACATTCGTGTAATCCAGAAAAATCTTCAATCACAAAACACAACACACACGAGAAACACCCGAAAACAATGCGTTTTTCAAATGACTGAAAAAAAATGGTCGCCAATAGAATACATTTTATTTGTCATTCAGAATGTGGCCAGTGTATAAAAGGTCGTAACTAATCAAACTTCTTCATACAAAAGTAGTCTCTAAATCAACAAAATACGTTATATATTCGAATAAAAGAGCGCGGCCCACTTGGGCCGCTTAGGTCTAGACGGAATAGCGCTGTACAAATGGCGCGGCCCAAGTGGGCCGCTTAGCGCTTGACAGGTTAATCGACTACTACAATAGATAACAATAATTATTTAATAATATAGTATTTAATAATTATCACAACTGGTGATTGTTTAGTAGGTCCACAGGTCGGTAGGTAATGCTTATTTGGGGAAATACCACGGCATAAAATAAGATCTCAGAAAACTGGCATAAAATAACGCTTGAGTTTGTTTTGCCGAGAGAGTGAGAATAGCGGAGGTTTTTATTTATTTATAACTTTCTTAAATGTCTTAATAATAATATAATAAATATAACTAAAAAAAGAAAAAATATTATTTTTTAATAAAAAATTAAAACGGACTTACAAAATAAAAATGCACAAAAAAGTATGAAATAAAACCGTTGTAAATTCGGCTATAGTTTTAAATATTTCTCTACTTAATCTTCACAATTTTGAAGTTGGTACCAGTTCAAGTTGAACGCGAGTTCTATAAAATATTGTTTTATGAGGATGTTGTGCGGGCTGGTACCGACTGTAAAACTATGAACATTAAATAGTTAACATTTTATCCGAATTTAAATGGGGAATTATTTTGCAAATAAGTTTTATTTCATACTTTTTTTGTGCATTTTTACTTTGGAAGTAGGTTTTAAATTTTTGTCTAAAAATAATAATTATACTATACTTCTATTTAAGATTTTTAATATACAATACACACATTCAAAAGACATCCATGGACTATGAAACCACCCAGGACCACAGAAAACTTTTTTGTTCCCTGGAGGGGTCTAACCCATTAAGCCACAGAGGTTATATAGAAGAAAATAGCAGAAATAAATCCAATAAAGAAGCCCTCGATTTCACGATCGGTTTTTTTGTCCACGTTTGTAAAAACAGCGCTGAAAATAGAACTCTGCGTTAACAGACACAATAGAGTTGAAAATCGAACACACGGCAGCAATTTGGCAACTCGATGCTCGTGTGTTCTAATTTCAGCTATGTTATATTAGCGTAGAGTTTTAATTACAGTTTAACCAACGCCGACTGAAATAACCGCTCAAAGGAAAACATAAGCTTAATCCGATGGATTAATCTTATGTTCCCTCGTTAAGTATCCATAACCCATCCATCCTCATTAACTATAAGTATGAATGGAGTATTATTGTGATTTATTCTGGTTTCTGACCCAATAATATATATTAACAAATATATATATATATATATATATATATATATAATAATAATAATATGTTCTTTATGTTAAACACGAGCGAGTGAGCAAACTTTTATTCCTATTCAACAGGTTAAATCTGTAAAAACTTTAAAGCGTTTGTCATTTATGATACTTACTTCACACTTTTAACTTAGTAAGAGTAAGACCAGAGACGTATAATTATATTAGGTAGAGACGAGGCATGTTGAGGCAAAAACTGTCCCCACTTGTGCTGTTTGGGGGCCATTTTGACCACGGATTATGGATATACCTTTGACATTTGAGGTATGGTGAAATCAAGATAGCTTATGTAACTTTTTCTTGTATGAAGATTTTTTCTGCCAAATGCACGTCGTAGCCCATCCTTAGTTTTGAATTTATTGGTAATAACATTATTACAAAATTTTGTGATCAGTGTCGTGCCCAAAATATTGTGTCGCATGCCATAGGTTCGAGGAATGGATGGCACGCGTGCCGTTAGTACGATGACAGTTAAGCCCACGTTTCCGCGAGCGATTTTTTGTGGTCGCGACAGAAAAAAATGCTCTGTAAATAGAACTGTGCGCTAATACAATAGGCTTAAGGCAGGGACTATATGCACCGGAATCCGGAAGGCCGTAGAAAATCATGAGCATTGAAAATAGAACTTTGCGCTAATACAATGGAGTTGAAATTCGAAGTGTCAGGTGTCGAGCTGTCATATATGACATTGACATTTGACTCAAACTCATATGTTCGATTTTCAACTCTCTTTTTCCCTTCAAAACGTACAAATGAGTGCAGAGTTCTATTTTCAATACTCAGAATTTTCACCGGCGTTCTGGATTCCGGAGCATATAGAACCAGCCTAAAGGTGTACAGCTAATCAAAAGTCAAATCTGACATTTGACTCTTGAAACTTTGATTTTCAGCTCAATAGAGCTAACTCTGCGCTAATACAATAGTATTAGAAGTTCTATATTTTTCAGTGCAGTTTTTTCTGTCGCGACCACAAAAAAAGGTTGTGGGAACGTAGGCTTAGTGTCGATAGTGTAAAATTTTTGCCTACAAGTTGGCTTCAATGCCACGATATTGGATTTGCAGGTTGGACCATGAGTGATGGCATTTTACTCACCGATCGGACCGATCCGTACAGCCTTCAAATCTTTAGCGGATCTTCGTAGTTGGTTCATTATATAAAACCATGCATGTTATAAGAGTTCTTTATTTTGCGGGTGACACAATAGGGATGTTGCCTAATCATAATAAATCATTTATTTGCAGAATAAAGGTGAAATAAATGTTACAATGTTTTGTTTTACAGCTTATTCCGACCCATAAAAGGCATGCTAATGTTCATGTCAAATTTAAATCATGGAGTAATTAACTATGAACAACAAGTACACAATAATTACACAAACATAATTATATTAGTAGTTTTTCCTTTAAATATAAGTTTGTCTATTCATCAAGAATTAAAATAAATTTATTAAGATGTGATATTTAAACTAGTGAACTACCCTGTTATTGTTGTATTACAAAGGAGGTTATACACAGGAGTCAAGTTATAATAAACTTATATTTACTTCTTCTCTTAGTTTTACAATTTATAATACAAATTTAAAACTTACTGAACACAATATGAACAACAATCATTTAAATTAATTTGATTAATTTAGTCACCATCATAAGTTAATTGTATTACATTTTTATCTGCTAGGAATTCGGAAATATTATATTTTCAATACGAATATTTTGTAATTTATTTAACATTTGATGGCTGACTAAATTAATCAATTAATTTAAATGATTGTCTGTTCATATGTCTTTTCCTTTAATATAAGTTTGTCTATTCATCAAGAATTAAAATAAATTTATTAAGATGTGATATTTAAACTAGTGAACTACCTGTTATTGTTGTATTACAAAGGAGGTTATACACAGGAGTCAAGTTATAATAAACTTATATTTACTTCTTCTCTTAGTTTTACAATTTATAATACAAATTTAAAACTTACTGAACACAATATGAACAACAATCATTTAAATTAATTTGATTAATTTAGTCACCATCATAAGTTAATTGTATTACATTTTTATCTGCTAGGAATTCGGAAAATATTATATTTTCAATACGAATATTTTGTAATTTATTTTGTAACATTTGTAGGCTGCTATTTCTCAATGATTGTGGTAAGTGATTGTATGACCTAAGTGCCATGCAGCACACACTCTTATGCATTAGCGCTGTATTGGACTCTTTCACACACAATCTATTACCATTCCTACGATTCCTAATTATTCAATTCTTTTAAATAATTCTGGGTT
>JAYRCH010000898.1:0-20002 GCA_037179445.1 Phengaris alcon alcon
GAATGCAGCCAAAAGTGCCCCAGCCAGGAAGAAGAAGGCGAGGCTCCGCACTCCCACCACGGCAGCCATCTCCCTCACCTTACAGGAGGGGGCGAAGGACAGGGGGGTGACCTACGCCAAAATATTGGCGGACGCCAGGGCGCGGATCGACCTCCGGGATTTCGGCATCACCAAGCTGGGATTCCGGGTGGCTGAGACGGGCGCCCGACTGCTAACCGTAGACGGAGAGGGCGCCTCTGAGAAGGCGGACGCTTTTGCAGCTAGGCTGAAAGCGGTCGTCGACTCAGAGGCAGTGCAAGTGGCCCGCCCGGTGAAGTGCGCGGAGATGCGCGTCACCGGGTTAGACGATGCTGTGACGGTCGCCGAAGTCGTGGAGGCGGCCGCTAATGAAGGAGGCTGCCCGGCCAACACCATCAGGCCGGGCAAGATCGTAGCCGGACGCAGAGGGGACGGCTCCCTCTGGATGAACGTCCCAGTAGCGGCCGCCAAGAAGCTCTCGAGCTCTGGGCGGCTGCAAATTGGGTGGACATCGGCAAAGGTAGTGCTGCTGGCCAAACGGCCCAAGCGGTGCTACCGATGCCTTGCCACAGGCCATATCGGAGTCAATTGCCGGGCGGAGGACCGCAGCGGACTATGCTTCCGCTGCGGCAAACCTGGACATAAAATGTCGGACTGCGGGGCGGTCCCAAATTGCCCCGTATGTCTATCGGCCGGCAAAAAGGCAGAACACGTGTTGGGGAGTGGCAGCTGTGTCACCTCGGCGAAAAAGCCACCTCCCCCAAAGAAGAAGACGCCCACCAAAAAGGCCCGCCAGAAAGTGGCCAAGGCCGATGGCGCAAGGGTGGCACCAGCTGCCCCCGCCATGGACGCCGAGTGAGAGGCGCCTAAGACCCGTGGGTGGTGATCGGGGGATCGCTGCCCACCCAAGGGGTCCCGAGAAGAAGCCTCCCCTATGCCCGGGGGGCTCTCGGAGAAGGCTAGCGGCGGCACACCATCTATGCCGCCGCATTTCGGAGAGCCTGTTAGGCAGGCAGGCGCCGGCGGGGTCGTGGACGAATGCTTCCGCGATACCCATGACCCCGGCCTAGGCGCGAAGGAGGGCATCGTGCGGTTTTTAGTGGGTAAACCCGGCGCCAGTCACAGGCGCTGGGGAGTCCCACATAACTCTACGATGTCCCCGGCATCGTAGGGTATTCGTAAAGAATTTTCCGCACGTTAAAAAAAAAAAAAAAAAAAAGGTTAGGTTGGGGACGATGGGGCTCTGCCAGTTCGTCCTCGTTCGTGGCCCTGGGCAACGCTTGGGTGCGCCACCTCGTCTTTTGCGGGGTGAGGTACTCACGCGGCTGAAGGCTGGCGCTATCTCTTTTCTTCACTATCTTTCACCACCTATTTTGTTTAACTTTCTTGTTTTGCTTTAGTTTTATTTTGTTTTTCTATCTTTCACCACCTTTTCTTTCATCTCTAACTATCTTTCTTTTTTGTTTTAACTCTTCTGATGGGGGAGCTCACCCCCGAAAAAAGAGACCGCGACCCGGGGTGTCGTAGTTAGCAGTATGGAAGGTCGCAATAGTACAAATAATCTCCGGGTGGGTCCCAGCGATGGGGAATCCCACACCCCTGCTTCGGCGGGGGTCAGGTCCGCGTATACGGAGGGGCCAACTAGTGCGAGGGTTGAGGAGGAGGTCATAGTGATGACGCAAAAAGAGACGGGCGCTAGGGCGCTACCGAGTCCGAAGCTGGCGCACCTTACCGCGCCGGCGGCGGACTTATTAACCTGTGTCACCTCGGCGAAAAAGCCACCTCCCCCAAAGAAGAAGACGCCCACCAAAAAGGCCCGCCAGAAAGTGGCCAAGGCCGATGGCGCAAGGGTGGCACCAGCTGCCCCCGCCATGGACGCCGAGTGAGAGGCGCCTAAGACCCGTGGGTGGTGATCGGGGGATCGCTGCCCACCCAAGGGGTCCCGAGAAGAAGCCTCCCCTATGCCCGGGGGGCTCTCGGAGAAGGCTAGCGGCGGCACACCATCTATGCCGCCGCATTTCGGAGAGCCTGTTAGGCAGGCAGGCGCCGGCGGGGTCGTGGACGAATGCTTCCGCGATACCCATGACCCCGGCCTAGGCGCGAAGGAGGGCATCGTGCGGTTTTTAGTGGGTAAACCCGGCGCCAGTCACAGGCGCTGGGGAGTCCCACATAACTCTACGATGTCCCCCGGCATCGTAGGGTATTCGTAAAGAATTTTCCGCACGTTAAAAAAAAAAAAAAAAAAAAAAGGTTAGGTTGGGGACGATGGGGCTCTGCCAGTTCGTCCTCGTTCGTGGCCCTGGGCAACGCTTGGGTGCGCCACCTCGTCTTTTGCGGGGTGAGGTACTCACGCGGCTGAAGGCTGGCGCTATCTCTTTTCTTCACTATCTTTCACCACCTATTTTGTTTAACTTTCTTGTTTTGCTTTAGTTTTATTTTGTTTTTCTATCTTTCACCACCTTTTCTTTCATCTCTAACTATCTTTCTTTTTTGTTTTAACTCTTCTGATGGGGGAGCTCACCCCCGAAAAAAGAGACCGCGACCCGGGGTGTCGTAGTTAGCAGTATGGAAGGTCGCAATAGTACAAATAATCTCCGGGTGGGTCCCAGCGATGGGGAATCCCACACCCCTGCTTCGGCGGGGGTCAGGTCCGCGTATACGGAGGGGCCAACTAGTGCGAGGGTTGAGGAGGAGGTCATAGTGATGACGCAAAAAGAGACGGGCGCTAGGGCGCTACCGAGTCCGAAGCTGGCGCACCTTACCGCGCCGGCGGCGGACTTATTAACAGACGAGGACGTTGACTTCAGTCAGCCGCAGCCCAATGGGGTTCAGCGACTACTGAAGTTAATGCAAAAGAAGAAACTAAGGGGCGACCCGGATCTGCCGCGCGTGCTTCTCACGCGCGACGTGATCATGCCGCCCCCCAAACACGGACGTGACATACCGATCGAGACAGCGAGGACTATCTCTCGGACTCCAGCTGCATGACTGACATGTCGCTGGACTCCGAGGGATTGCCCGCACCCACCGGACGAACAACCCCCCTTAAGCGGCGGTTACACCCGGACGAGACAGAGGCGGCGCCGTTCACCAGCAAAGGTGCGGTGCCGAAGGCCAAACGGGGACGCGGCCGCCCGCCTACCACCGGCCAATACGTTGGCTTGGCTAAGGCGCAGGCCGAATTGAACCGAGAGAAGGAGGAAGCGCTTCGGCTTCAGGCCGCACAGGAAGTCGCCGAGTCGTTGAGAACTGCGCGGGGCGCGCGCGCGTCTATCTGCGCAAGCCCCGTCGCAGCCACTGGAGAAGACAGGTCGGAGCAGACCAGCCATGCTCTGGCCAAGGGAGTTGAGGCCTCGCTGGAGGCGATAACCATGGTCGCCACGAGGTCCCAAAATTTGAAAGGGACATTTCAGCGGCACCTTAAAGAGGCAGTTGCTAATATACGGGCAACTTTCGTCGAAATGAGGGGCCGCGGACAATCGGAGGAGATGAAGGCTTTGGAAGCCCAAAACGAAAGGCTTCAACGGCAGCTCGACGAAATGCGCCGGGAGCTTGAGGAGCTACGTCGCCAGGCGTCCAAGCCCGCCACCAACGAACTGCAACAGATGTTGTCGGAGGTCTCGCGCTCTAATATCGAGACCTTCGGCAACATGCTGAATGCGAGGTTGGCAGGCATCGAGGACAGGCTCCTACCAGAGCCGAGGAGAAGGCCACCGTTGGCTGCAGACAGTGTTGACATCCAGCCAGCACCCCGCCGCCGGCGGAAAGAACGAAGGCGTCGAAGCCCAAAAAGGTGACGGCGCCAACGTACGCGGAGGTGACGACGACACGTGCGGCGGTCCCCCAAAAAGAGGCACCGCCGGCACCGGCCAAGAAGAAGGCGAAACAGAAAAAGCGGCCAACAATGGCCGCAAGAGAAGCGGCGCAAGGGGGGGATACCCCAACCCACCCCTCCCCGCCGAGGCCCCGTGGACAGTTGCAGGTCCACGCAAGGCCAAGAAGAAGAAGGGGGCGGCTACACCAGCCAAAGCCGCCCCAAAGAAAAAGAAGAGAGCGAAACTTCGCCCCCCCACGACAGCGGCGGTCACCCTCACTCTGGGGGCTAACGCTGCTGAAAGGGGGGTGACGTACGCGAAGATTTTGGGACAGGCTAGAGCGGCGATCGACCTGGGGGAGTTAGGGATCCCCAGGCTTGGCTTCCGCCTGGCCGAGACCGGAGCGCGCGTCCTCACCATTGCTGGTGAGGGGGCGCAGGAAAAAGCGGACGCCTTCGCCCAGAGGCTGAGGTCCGTCCTCCCATCGGAAGATGTAAAAGTCGCCCGCCCGGTACTGTGCGCGGAGATCCGCGTTGCCGGGGCTGGACGACTCAATAGCGGCCGCCGACGTCATCCAGGCGGTCGCGAAGGAGGGAGAGTGCTCGGCCGACGACATTCGGTCGGGTCAGCTGACGGTAGGGCCACGCGGGGACGCGTCTTTGTGGATGCGTGTCCCGATCGCGGCCGCCAAGAGGCTTACAAGCTCGAGGCGGCTGCGAGTCGGCTGGGTGTCGGCGAGAGTGGCGCTGCTGGCCGCGAGGCCTAAGCGCTGCTTCCGCTGCCAGGACACCGGCCACGTGGCGGCGAAGTGCCAGTGCCCGGTAGACCGCAGTCGGACCTGTTTCCGCTGCGGGAAACCGGGGCACAAGGCGGCCGAGTGCAGGGAAGCGCCCAACTGCTTCCTGTGCGAGGCTGCCGGCAGGCCGGAGAAGGCACATGTGCTGGGCGGAGGCGGCTGTGTCGCAAAGCCGCCCCCCAGCGCGAAGGGAAAGGCTCCCACCAAAAAGGCCCGGTTCAAAGAGCCCAAGGCCGGCGCAAGGGCGGTACCGTCCGCCCCCGCCGTAGAGGTGATGGAAGCCTAGGCCCGTGGACGGTGATCGGGGGATCACCGCCCACACTATGGGCCCCGAGACGATCAGCTCCCCAATGCCCGGGGAGCTCTCGGAGAGGCAAGCGGCGGCATATCACCAAGCCGCCGCAATAGAAGAGAGCCGGATGCGGCATGCGCTGCGGGGTCGTGGAAGAATGCATCGCGATTCCCACGGCCCCGTTAAAGGCGCTGAAGATGGGCATCGGGGGGTTTTAGACGGTAAACCCCGGCGCACTCCATCTCGCGCCGGGGGAGCCCGTCATACCCCTGCCGCCCTCCCCCGGGGGCGGCGGGGGATACGTAACGTATTTCCCCCCGTAAAAAAAAAAAAAAAAAAAAAAAAAAAAAAAAAAAAAAAAAAAAAAAAAAAAAAAGGTTGGGGACGATACCGGTTCCTCCACGTTGGTGTCCCTGGGCAACGCCTGGGTGCGCCAGGTCCGCTTTTTACACGGGGTGAGGTACTCAGGCGGCTGAACGCCGGTCTTTCTCTATCTTTCACCACCTTTTTATAGTTTACTCTTCCTTTTGCATTATTTTATTTATTTTCTCTATCTTTCAACACCTTTTCTTTCTATCTTTTTCTCTTTTATTTACTCTTCTGTGCGTGTGTGTTAGGTTTGCGTGTTAGGTTTTTGTTTGAATGGTGATGGATGGGCTTTTACGGCCCCTAATCCTTGGATTGTGGTGCCCGGCCTTGGGATGCGTGGCGAACGGGCGGTTTCGTCGTGAGGGCACTGGGGCAGAATCCCCCCTATTGGATCGGGTCAGACTCAGCCCACAATTGACAAAGATGGAAAGCTGCAATACGGATAATATTCCCCGGGTGGGCCCTCTTCGGAGGGAATCCCACACTCCCGCTTCGGCGGGGGGTCGCCCCACGTATACGGGGGGGGCACCTATTGCACTGGAGGTGGAGGAGAAGGCGGGAGAGATGAAGGAGGGAGGCGCGATGGCGCAGAATAGGCCGAGCTCGGTGCCCCTAACCGCACCGGGAACGGAACCTCTAACGGACGAGGACGTGGATTTCTCGCAGCCGCAGCCTAATGGTGTGCAGCGGCTGCTGAGGCTCCTACAAAGAAAGAAGGAGAGGGGTGACACAGAGGGGCTTGCTCGCGTGCAATATGAACGCGAGCTAAGACTCACGCCCCCCGATGAGAGCAAAAATCCAGCCGTGCCGCGCGTGCCACGCGTTGTGCTCGAGCGGCTGCTGCCTCCAGGACTGGACTCCACGAGAGATAGTGACGACTACCTCTCTGACTCCTCGGTCTACAGTGCCATGTCGCTGGAATCCGGGGAGTCCAACACCGGACGGACTGGCCTCAAAAGGAGGAACTCTGGAGATGACAATGCACCGCTCATAGGAAAGGGAGCGGTGCCAAAACCTAAAAAAGGACGTGGCCGGCCACCAACAACCGGCCAATACGTCGGTCTGGCGAAAGCGCAGGCCGACCTCAATAAGGCTAAAGAAGAGGCCCTTCGGCTTCAGGCCGAAGAAGAAGTGGCCGAAACGGCGAGGACTGCCAGAGCGGCGCGCTTGTCACTCTGCATTACCCCCGCCAAAATGGAGGAAGAGTCGGAGCGGACAAGCTCTGCACTAACTAAGAGCGTGGAGGCCTCGTTGGAGACCATAACTATGGTCGCCACGAGGTCCTCTAACCTAAAGGGTACCTACCAGCGGTTCCTCAAAGACGCGGTTGCCAACATCAAGGCAGCCGTTGGCGAAATGAGGGGCCGCTGTGCAACGGAAGAGATACAGGCCCTGGAAGCCCACAACACCCGGCTCCAGAGGCAAATAGAAGAAATGCGCCGTGAGCTTGATGAGCTGCGGCGCCAGGTTGCTCGCCCGCCTGAGCAAGACGTGCGTCAGCTGTTGGCGGAGGTCTCACGCACCAATGCGGAGACCTTCGGCAATATGCTGAACGCCAGGTTGGCTGGTCTGGAAAACCGTCTACTTCCAGAACCACGACTACGCCCACCACTGGCAACGGACTCCCTAAGCGACACCGCACCGGCTCATGCAGCGGGCAGTGATGTTGCCCCGGGAAAGAAAAAGAAGAAGACTCCAAAGACACTGAAGGAGAAAAGACCGGTCGCGGTGGTCGAAGCGACAGAGACAGTAGCAGGTGTCGGTGCAGTCACACCCACACCGCCGACTGCGAAGAAGAAGAAAAAGACCAAGAAGAAGAGCTTGGCCGCACAGGAGGCCGCAAAATCTAGGGTCATTCCAACCCCTGCTTCTGCTGACGCCCCGTGGACTACAGTAGGGCCACGTGGGTCAAAATCGAAGAAAAAGGCGAAGGCAGCCAAAAGCGCCCCAGCCAGGACGAAGAAGGCGAGGCTTCGCCCTCCCACTACGGCAGCCATCTCCCTCACCTTACAGGAGGGGGCGAAGGATAGGGGGGCGACTTATGCCAAGATATTGTCGGACGCCAAGGCACGTATCGACCTCCGGGAGTTCGGCATCGCCAAGCTAGGCTTCCGGGTGGCCGAGACGGGCGCCCGATTGCTGACAGTGGACGGAGAGGGCGCTTCGGAGAAGGCGGACGCTTTTGCAGCGAGGCTGAAAGCGGTCGTCGACCCAGAGGCAGTGCAGGTGGCCCGCCCGGTGAAGTGCGCGGAGATGCGCGTCACCGGGTTAGACGACGCTGTGACGGTCGCCGAAGTCGTGGAGGCGGCTGCTAATGAAGGAGGCTGCCCGGCCAACACTATCAGGCCGGGCAAGATCGTAGCCGGACGCAGAGGGGACGGCTCCCTCTGGATGAACGTCCCAGTAGCGGCCGCCAAGAAGCTCTCAAGCTCGGGGCGGCTGCAAATTGGGTGGACGTCGGCAAAGGTAGTGCTGCTGGCTAAACGGCCCAAGCGGTGCTACCGATGCCTCGCCACGGGCCATATCGGAGTCAATTGCCGGGCGGAGGACCGCAGTGGACTTTGCTTCCGCTGCGGCAAACCTGGGCATAAAATGCCGGACTGCGGGGCGGTCCCTAACTGCCCCGTTTGTCTTTCGGCCGGAAAAGTGGCAGACCACATGTTGGGGAGTGGCAAGTGCGTCACTTCGGCGAAAAAGCCACCTCCCCCAAAGAAGAAGACGCCCACTAAAAAGGCCCGCCAGAAAGTGGCCAAGGCCGATGGCGCAAGGGTGGCACCAGCCGCCCCCGCCATGGACGCCGAGTGAGAGGCGCCTAAGACCCGTGGGTGGTGATCGGGGGATCGCTGCCCACCCAAGGGGTCCCGAGAAGAACGCTCCCCCCATGTCCGGGGGGGCTCTCGGAGAAGGCTAGCGGTGGCACACCACCTATGCCGCCGCATTGAGGAGAGCCTGTCATAGGCAGGCGCTGGCGGGGTCGTGGACGAATGTTTCGCGATACCCATGACCCCGGCCTAGGCGCGAAGAAGGGCATCGTGCGGTTTTTAGTGGGTAAACCCGGCGCCAGTCATAGGTGCTGGGGAGTCCCACATAACCCTACGATGTCCCCCGGCGTCGTAGGGTATTCGTAAAGAATTTTCCGCACGTAAAAAAAAAAAAAAAAAAAAAAAAAAAAAAAAAAAAAAAAAAGGTTAGGTTAGGTTAGGTTGGGGCTCCCCCCGACGGTTGCCCGCCTTGTCGTGGCGGTGGGGCTTAGTAGCCGTGGATGGTGGACCACGGCGAAGCAAAGAGGCAACCAGGGCCGGCTGGGCAGGAGGCCAGGCCGGCCCGAGGAGGGGCGCTCCCGGCGGACTGGAGGAGCTAGTCCGCTGCGGACGCGCCTGGTGGTGGGGCCGCAGAAGAAGAGGAGTGCCGGTATTACGGTGCGCCGTACTCCCTATCTTCTGCGGCCGTGGAGGGTCGCAGGGGGAGAGGGTGGTGGTTTTATGCCGCCATCCCTACCCCCCTGCGAGCTGGCGGGGCCGTTCCGCTTGGTAACGGCATCGGTGGGGCCGCAGAGGAAGAGGCAAGTTCGGTATTACGGTGCGCCGCTTGCCCTATCCTCTGCGGCCGAGGTGAGGAGAAAGGCTCCCTCCAGGGCCCGGCGCAAGGCGCCCAAGGCCCAAGGCGCAAGGGCGGCTCAACCCGCCCCCGCCGCCATGGAGGTCGTAGCCTAGGCCCGTGGGCGGTGATCGGGGGATCGCCGCCCACACTATGGGCCCCGAGAGGAAAGCTCCCCAATGTCCGGGGAGCTCTCGGAGAGGTAGCGGCGGCACGTCATCAGCCGCCGCAGTGGGAGAGAGCCGGATGCGGCACGCGCTGCGGGGTCGTGGAAGAATGCCTTGCGATTCCCACGGCCCCGCGAACGGCGCTGAAGGAGGGCATCGAGAGGTTTTAGTGAGTAAACTCCGGCGCACTCCATCTCGCGCCGGGGGAGTCTCACATAACCCTGTTGCCCTCCCCCGGGGGCAGCAGGGTATACGAAAAGTATTTCCTCTCGTAAAAAAAAAAAAAAAAAAAAAAAAAAAAAAAAAAAAAAAAAAAAAAAAAAAAAAAAAAAAAAAAAAGGTTAGGTTGGGGCTGGGGACCCCCCGACGGTTGCCCGCCTTGTCGTGGCGGTGGGGCTCAGTAGCCGTGGATGGTGGACCACGGCGAAGCAAAGAGGCAACCAGGGCCGGCTGGGCAGGAGGCCAGGCCGGCCCGAGGAGGGGCGCTCCCGGCGGACTGGAGGAGCCGGTCCGCTGCGGACGCGCCTGGTGGTGGGGCCGCAGAAGAAGAGGAGTGCCGGTATTACGGTGCGCCGTACTCCCTATCTTCTGCGGCCGTGGAGGCTCGCAGGGGGAGAGGGTGGTGGTTTTGTGCCGCTATCCCTACCCCCCTGCGAGCCGGCGGGGCCGTTCCGCATGAAAACGGCATCGGTGGGGCCGCAGAGGAAGAGGCAAGTTCGGTATTACGGTGCGCCGCTTGCCCTATCCTCTGCGGCCGAGGTGTGAGGAGTAAGGCTCCCTCCAGGGCCCGGCTCAAGAGGCCGCAAGCCCAAGGCGCAAGGGCGGCTCAACCCGCCCCCGCCGCCATGGAGGTCGTAGCCTAGGTCCGTGGGCGGTGATCGGGGGATCGCCGCCCACACTATGGGCCCCGAGAGGAAAGCTCCCCAATGTCCGGGGAGCTCTCGGAGAGGTAGCGGCGGCACGGCGGCACGTCATCAGCCGCCGCAGTGGGAGAGAGCCGGATGCGGCACGCGCTGCGGGGTCGTGGAAGAATGCCTTGCGATTCCCACGGCCCCGCGAACGGCGCTGAAGGAGGGCATCGAGAGGTTTTAGTGAGTAAACTCCGGCGCACTCCATCTCGCGCCGGGGGAGTCTCACATAACCCTGTTGCCCTCCCCCGGGGGCAGCAGGGTATACGAAAAGTATTTCCTCTCGTAAAAAAAAAAAAAAAAAAAAAAAAAAAAAAAAAAAAAAAAAAAAAAAAAAAGGTTGGGGCTGGGGACGATACCGGTTCCTCCACGTTGGTGTCCCTGGGCAACGCCTGGGTGCGCCACTCCGCTTTCTACACGGGGTGAGGCACTCAGGCGGCAGAACGCCGGTCTATCTCTATCTTTTCACCACCTTTTTATAGTTTAGTCTTCTTTTTGCATTGTTTTATTTATTTTCTCTATCTTTCAACACCTTTTCTTTCTATCTTTTCTGTTTTTATTTATTCTTCTGTGCGTGAGTGCTAGGTTTTGCGTGATAGGTTTTTTGTTCGAATGGTGATGGATGGGCTTTTACGGCCCCTAATCCAAGGTTTTTGGTGCCCGGCCATGGGATGCGTGGCGAGCAGGCGGCTCGTCCCGAGGGCACTGGGGCAGAATCACCCCCACTTGATCGGGCCAGAAATCAGCCCACAACTGACGAACATGGAGGTCCGCAATGAGAAAAATAGTCCCCGGGCGGGTCCCGACTATGTCGGGGAATCCCGCACCTCTCCAAAGAAGGGAGAGGTCTGGCCCAAGTATACGGGGGGTGCCACCATTGCGAGTGGGAGTGTTGAGGCCGTCGCGACGGCGAGTGGTAGTGAAGGCGCAACAACATGCGCGAGTCCGGAGCTGGTGCCCCTAACCGCACCGGCGGCGGACCAATTATTGACAGACGAAGATGTCGATTTTTCGCAGCCTGTGGAAAACGGCAGGGAGCGGCTCCTCAGGCTGCTTCACAGGAAGAAACTAAGAGGTGACACGGAGGGGCTCGCGCGCGTTCAGCACAAGCGTGAGCTGATCCTCCCACCCTCCATAAAGACAGAGACAATAGCGGCGGGGAATTCCAGCGCAGCCGCACCGCGCGTACCGCTCGTGTTGCTCACGCGCGCGCGGATCCGCGACCGCCTAACCGGACTTGACAGCGACGACTACCTCTCGGACTCCAGTGATATGTCTGGCATGTCACTGGACTCCGAGGGGTTGCCCGTCATTCCCGAACGAGACGCACCTCGAAAGAGGAAGACTGATGACGACGACGTGCCGTCTCTTAGCAAGGGGGCGGTGCCGCGGCCAAAGCGAGGACGTGGCCGACCGCCGACCACAGGCCAGTACGTTGGACTGGCGTCGGCGCAGGCCGAACTCAACCGCCAAAAGGAGGAAGCTCTTCGGCTTCAGGCTGAAGAAGAGGTGGCCGAATCAGCGAGGACGGCACGGGAAACACGCGCGTCGACCAGCGCAAGCCCCGCAAGCACAGTCACCGGAGAGGATAGGCCAGAGCAGACCATCACAGCTCTGGCCCAAAGCGTGGAAGCTTCGTTGGCGACGATTACAATGGTCGCCACGAAGTCCCAAAATTTGAAGGGGACCTACCAGCGGTTCCTCAAAGAGGCGACCGCCAACATAAAGACGGCCGTCGCCGAAATGAGGAGCCGCGGGCAGTCCGAGGAAGTGAGAGCTCTGGAAGCCCAAAACGCGCGGCTCCAACAGCAGGTGGACATACTCCGCCACGAGCTGGAGGAGCTGCGTCGTCAGGCGGCACGACCTGCCACCCAAGACCTGCAACAGCTGTTGTCGGAGGTTTCGCGCTCCAATATCGAAACCTTCGGCAACATGCTGAATGCAAGGCTGGCCGGGCTCGAGGACCGGCTACTGCCGGAGCCCCGTAGGAGACCTCCGTTGGCGGCGGATAGTGCCACTGTGGGCATCCCGCCGGCGGCGGAAAAGACGAAGGCACCGAAGCCTAAAAAGGCGACGGCGCCCTCTTATGCGGAAATGGCGGCGCCACAAGCGGCGGTCCCCCTAAAAGAGGCACCGACTGCACAGGCCCCGTCCAAGGCCAAGAAAACGGTCAAGAAGAAGCGGCCATCAATGGCCGCTCAAGAGGCGGCGCAAGGGGGGGAGCACACCGACCCCTCCCCCGCCGAAGCCCCGTGGACCACCGTTGGGCCACGAAAGGCTAAAAAGAAGAAGGGGACGACTACAATACCCAAAGCCGCCCCGAAACAGAAGAAGGCGAAACTTCGCCCCCCCTCCACCGCAGCCATCACCCTCACCCTTGAGGTGGGGGCCGCGGAGAAGGGGATAACCTATGAAAAGGTGCTCCGTGAAGCCAGAGCGGGGATCGACCTCGGGGAGCTCAACATCCCCAGGGTCGGTTTCCGCCTGGCACAAACGGGTGCGCGCGTGCTGTCCGTTGATGGAGAGGGCGCAGATGTGAAGGCGGACGCGCTTGCCGCTAGGCTGCGAGCGGTCCTCGGTAAAGACGTAAAAGTCGCCCGCCCGGTGAAATGCGTGGAAATGCGCATCACCGGGCTGGACGACGCGACCACGGCCGCCGATATCACCGAGGCGGCTGCAAAGGTAGGAGGTTGCCCGGCTGCCAACATCCAGTCGGGCAAAGTCGTTGTGGGCCCAAGAGGAGCCAGGTCCCTCTGGCTCAAAATCCCGGTGGCAGCCGCAAAGAAGCTCTTGAGCTCTGGGCGGCTGCAGGTTGGCTGGGTCGTGGCGAAGGTGGCGCTGCTGGCCGCGAGGCCCAAGCGGTGTTACCGTTGCCTCGACACTGGCCACTTGGCGGCGCAATGCAAGTGCACGGTGGACCTCAGCCGGAACTGCTTCCGCTGTGGAAAGCCGGGGCACAAAGCGCCCGCCTGCGAGGCGGCTCCAAACTGCCCGGTCTGCGAGACCCAAGGCAAGCCGAAGGAGCACGTGGTGGGGAGCATCGGCTGCATCATAGCTGCCAAGCCGCCCCCCACGAAAAATAAGAGAAAGGCTCCGTCGAAAAAAGCCCGGCTTAAAAAGCCCAAGGCTAAAGGCGCAAGGGCGGTTCAGCCCGCCCCCGCCATGGAGACGGAAGCCTAGACCCGTGGGTGGCGATCGGGGGATCGCCGCCCGCACTATGGGTCCCGAGCGCAAAGCTCCCCTATGCCCGGGGAGCTCTCGGTGAAGGCAGGCGGCGGCACAACACCAAGCCGCCGCAACAGAAGAGGGCCGGTCGCGGCACGCGCTGCGGGGTCGTGGAGCTATGCTTCGCGATTCCCACGGCCTCGCATTGGCGCAGAAGAAGGGCATCGGGGGGTTTTAGTCGGTAAACCCCGGTGCACTCCACCTCGCACCGGGGGAGTCCGACATACCCCTGCTGCCCTCCCCCGGGGGCAGCGGGGGATTCGTAACGAATTTCCCCCCGCAAAAAAAAAAAAAAAAAAAAAAAAAAAAAAAAAAAGGTTAGGTTGGGGCTCAGCCAGTTCGTCCTCGTTCGTGGCCCTGGGCAACGCTTGGGTGCGCCACCTCGTCTTTTGCGGGGTGAGGTACTCACGCGGCTGAAGGCTGGCGCTATCTCTTTCTTCTCTATCTTTCACCACCTATTTTGTTTAACTTTCTTGTTTTTGCATTAGTTTTATTTTGTTTTTCTATCTTTCACCACCTTTTCTTTCATCTCTAACTATCTTTCCTTTTAATTTAACTCTTCTGATGGGGGAGCTCACCCCCGAAAAAAGAGACCGCGACCCGGGGTGTCGGCGTTTTGGAGTATGGATAGTCGTAATGTGAAAAGTTTCTCCGGGCGGGTCCCGACGTCAGTCGGGGAATCCCGCACTGTGTCCGAAGAGTCTTCGGGCACAGTCTGGCCCACGTATACGGAGGGTGCCAACATTGCGAGGACGGATGAGAGGGCCGTTGCGACGGCGAGTGTAGTGGAGGTAGGCGCGACTACGCGCGCGAGTTCGAAGCCGGTGCCCCTTGCCGCGCCGGCGGCGGACTTGCTCACGGACGAGGATGTAGACTTTAGCAAGCCGCAACCCAACGGCTACGAGCGGATGCTAAAGCTCCTACAAAAGAAGAAGTTGAGGGGCGACAACGATCTGCCGCGCGTGCTGCTTACGCGCGACGTAATCATGCCGCCACCCAAACACGGAAATGACTTCCCTAACAGAGACAGCGAGGACTATCTCTCGGACTCCAGTTGCATGACGGACATGTCGCTGGACTCCGAGGGATTGCCCGCACCCACCGGACGAACGACCCCCCTAAAGAGGCGGTTAAACCCGGACGAAGACGTAGCGGCACCGTCTACCAGTAAAGGTGCGGTGCCTAAGGTCAAGAGAGGACGCGGCCGGCCTCCAACTACCGGCCAGTACGTCGGCTTGGCCAGAGCTCAGGCGGAGCTCAATAGAGAGAAGGCGGAGAGTCTCCGACTCGAAGCGGAGAAGGAGGTTGTCGAGAAGGTGAGGACGGCGAGAGAGACGCGAGTTTCCCTCTGCGCTGGCTCTGCGCCGCCTGACACACCGGAGCAGACAAACGCGGCCATCACGGCAAGCGTAGAGAGGTCCCTGGAGACCATAGCAATGGTTGCCTCCAGGTCCTCCAATTTGAAGGGGACATTTCAGCGGTTCCTCAAGGAGGCGGTCAATAACATCCGAACGGCCGTCACCGAACTGAGGGGCCGCTGTGAAACGGACGAGCTGCGGGCCCTAGAAGCGCAAAATGCGCGGCTCCAGCAGCAGATCGATGCCATGCGTCGAGAGATGGAGGAATTGCGGCGCCAGGCTACCAGGCCCGCTACCCAAGACGTGCAGCAGCTGTTGTCGGAGGTCTCGCGCTCCAATATCGAGACCTTCGGCAACATGCTAAATGCAAGGCTCGCCGGCCTGGAGGACAGACTCCCGCCGCCCTCTTCTGGGAAGACGACCCCCGCTGGCGGCGGACAGTGCTACTGTTGGCACCACGCCAGCGCCGGCGGTACAAAAGACGAAGGCGCCGAAGCCGAAAAAGGCAAAGGCGCCCACGTACGCGACAGTGACGGCGCAGGTTGCGGCGGCCCCAAAAGAGGCACCGCCTGCACCCGCCCCGCCAAACGCCCCAAACGCTAAAAAGAAGACGAAAAGAAAGCGGCCATCAATGGCCGCTCAGGAGTCGGCGCAAGGGGAGACCAACTACCCCTCCCCCGCCGAGGCCCCGTGGACCACTGTCCAGCGTAAGGACAAGAAGAAGAAGGGGACGGCTACTCCATCCAAAGCCGCCCCTAAGAAGAAGAAAGCAAGACTGCGCGCCCCCGTCACTGCGGCCGTTACCCTCACTCTAGAGGAAAAGGCTGCGGAGAAAGGGGTCACGTACGCCACGCTGCTGAAGGAGGCCAGAGCAAAAGTCGATCTTGGGGAATTTGACATCCCCAAGCTCGGCTTCCGCCTCGCAGAAACTGGTGCGCGCGTGCTCACCATCGACGGTGAGCGGGCGCAAGAGAAGGCGGACGCCTTTGCAGACAAGCTCAGATCCGTCCTTAACCCGGAAGTAGTGAGAGTCGGCCGCCCGGTCAAATGCGCAGAGCTGCGCGTCACCGGGCTGGACGACTCAGTGACGGCCGCCCAAGTCATCCTGGCGGCGTCACAGGAAGGAGGATGCCCGACCAGCTCCATCAGGTCGGGCAAAGTTGTGATGGGACCGAGAGGAGACGCATCCTTGTGGATGAGCGTCCCCGTCGCGGCCGCTAAAAAGCTGCTCAGCTCTGGGCGGCTTCGCGTGGGCTGGGTCTCGGCAAAGGTGGTGCTGCTGGCCGCGAGGCCAAAGCGGTGCTACCGATGCCAGGACACCGGCCACGTCGCGGCGAAATGCCAGTCCTCGGTGGACCGCAGCCGGAGCTGTTTCCGCTGCGGGAAGCCGGGGCATAAGGCGGCAGAATGCGGAGCGGATCCGCACTGCTCGCTCTGTGAGGCCACTGGCAAGCAGGAGGTGGCACACGTGCTGGGGAGCGGCGGCTGCGTCTTCGCAAAGCCGCCCCCTAGCGGGAAAGGGAAGCGAAAGGCTCCCTCCAGGGCCCGGCTCAAAAAGCCGCAAGCCCAAGGCGCAAGGGTGGTTCCACCTGCCCCCGCCGTAATGGAGGTTGAAGCGTAGGCCCGTGGGTGGTGATCGGGGGATCACCGCCCACAGCATGGGCCCCGAGATGACAAGCTCCCCAATGCCCGGGGAGCTCTCGGAGAAGGAGCCGGTTGCGGCTAAGGAAGTGGGCCGGTTGCGGCAAGCGCTGCGGGGCCGTGGAAGAATGCTTTGCGATTCCCACGGCCCCGTTAAAGGCGCTGAAGAAGGGCATCGGGGGGTTTTAGACGGTAAACCCCGGCGCACTCCATCTCGCGCCGGGGGAGCCCGTCATACCCCTGCCGCCCTCCCCCGGGGGCGCCGGGGGATACGTAACGTATTTCCCCCCGTCAAAAAAAAAAAAAAAAAAAAAAAAAAAAAAAAAAAAAAAAAAAAAAAAAAAAAGGTTAGGTTAGGTTAGGTTAGGTTGGGGCTCAGCCAGTTCGTCCTCGTTCGTGGCCCTGGGCAACGCTTGGGTGCGCCACCCCGTCTTTTGCGGGGTGAGGTACTCACGCGGCTGAAGGCTGGCGCTATCTTTTCTTATCTATCTTTCACACCTATTTTGTTTAACTTTCTTGTTTTTGCATTAGTTTTATTTTGTTTTTCTATCTTTCACCACCTTTTTCTTTATTCTCCAACTATCTTTCCTTTTGTGTTAACTCTTCTGATGGGGGAGCTCACCCCCGAAAAAAGAGACCGCGACCCGGGGTGTCGGTGTTTAGAAGTATGGATAGTCGCGATTTGACAAGTATTCCCCGGGTGGGTCCTCCTTCCAGGAGGGAATCCCACACTCCCGCTCCGGCGGGGGGTCGGCCCTTGTATACGGGGGGGCCACAAATTGCGAGGGAGGTTGAGGAGAAGGTCGTTGCGACGACGAGTGGCGAGGGAGGCGCGATGGCGCAAGCAGGGCCGAAACCGGTGCACCTTACCGCACCGGAGACGGGAATGCTCACGGATGAAGATACGGACTTCTCACAGCCGGTCCCTGATGGCAGGCGCCGGTTGCTGGAACTCCTACGGAAGAAGGCCTTGAGGGGGGATACGGAGGGAATGCCGCGCGTGATGCTCACGCGCGCGCTGATGCCCGAACCCCCATCCACGGACTATGACAGCGAGGACTGCTACTCGGACTCCAGTGCCTTATCACTGGACTCCGAGGGGTTGCCCGCAATTCCCGGAAGAGACAAACCTCGAAAGAGGAAAACTGATGACGACAGCGTACCGTCCCTCAGTAAAGGGGCGGTACCCAAATCTAAACGTGGACGCGGTCGGCCGCCAACGACTGGCCAATACGTTGGTCTAGCCAAGGCGCAGGCTGACCTTAATAAGGCGAAGGAGGAGGCTCTTCGGCTTCGGGCAGAAGAGGAACTAGCCGCCTCGATGGAAAGTGCAAGAGAGACGCGAGCGTCAGTCGGCACAATCCCCCTTGCGGTTACCGGAGGAGACGGGTCGGAGCGGACCAACTACGCTCTGGCCAAATCTGTGGAGACTTCGCTGGAGGCAATCACAATGGTCGCCACGAAGTCCTCCAACCTTAAGGGCACCTTCCAAAGGTGCCTCAAGGAGTCAGTGGCAGCGATCAGGTCGGCTGTTGCCGAAATGAGAAGCCACACCACTACCGAAGACATGGCGAGGCTGGAGGCCCAGAATGCGCGGCTTCAAGAGCAAGTGACCAGAATGGGTCAGGAGCTTGAAGAGCTGCGCAGACGGGCCAACAGCGCCCGCCCCATAGAAGATGACATGCGCCAGCTGTTGTCGGAGGTCTCTCGTACCAACATAGAGACCTTCGGCAACATGCTGAACGCCAGGCTGGCCGGTCTGGAGGACAGACTCCTGCCGGAGCCCAGAAGACGGCCCCCGCTGGCGGCGGACAGTGCCATT
The DNA here is from genome assembly GCA_037179445.1 of Phengaris alcon alcon. NCBI lineage: Eukaryota > Metazoa > Arthropoda > Insecta > Lepidoptera > Lycaenidae > Phengaris > Phengaris alcon. The sequence continues at coordinate 18,009 of JAYRCH010000898.1, forward strand.
GTCGGCACCACGCCAGCGCCGGCGGTACAAAAGGCGAAGGCGCCGAAGCCGAAAAAGGCAACGGCACCCACCATCGCGACAGTGACGGCGCAGGTTGCGGCGGCCCCAAAAGAGACACCGCCTGCACCAGCCCCGCCGAAGGCCCCAAAGGCCAAGAAGAAGAAAAGTAAGCGGCCATCAATGGCCGCTCAGGAGGCGGCGCAAGGGGGGGCGAACAACAACCCCTCCCCCGCCGAGGCCCCGTGGACGACAGTCCAGCGCAAGGCCAAGAAGAAGAAGGGGGCGGCTACTCCACCCAAGGCCGCCCCTAAGAAGAAGAAGGCAAGACTACGCGCCCCCGTCACTGCGGCCGTTACCCTCACTCTAGAGGAAAAGGCTGCGGAGAGGGGGGTCACGTACGCCACGCTGCTGAAGGAGGCCAGAGCGAAAGTCGATCTTGGGGAGTTTGATATCCCCAAGCTCGGCTTCCGCCTTGCAGAAACTGGTGCGCGCGTGCTCACCATCGACGGTGAGCGGGCGCAGGAGAAGGCGGACGCCTTTGCTGCCAAGCTTAGGACCGTCCTCAACCCGGAATTGGTAAGAGTCGGCCGCCCGGTCAAATGCGCAGAGCTGCGCGTCACCGGGCTGGACGACTCAGTGACGGCCGCCCAAGTCATCCTGGCGGCCTCACAAGAAGGAGGATGCCCGACCAGCTCCATCAGGTCGGGAAAAGTTGTGATGGGACCGAGAGGAGACGCATCCCTCTGGATGAGCGTCCCCGTCGCGGCCGCAAAAAAGCTGCTCAGCTCTGGGCGGCTTCGCGTGGGCTGGGTCTCGGCGAAGGTGGCGCTGCTGGCCGCGAGGCCAAAGCGGTGCTACCGATGCCAGGACACCGGCCACGTCGCGGCGAAATGCCAGTCCTCGGTGGACCGTAGCCGGAGCTGTTTCCGCTGCGGGAAGCCGGGGCACAAGGCGGCAGAGTGCGGAGCGGATCCGCTCTGCTCGCTATGTGAGGCCACTGGCAAAGAGGAGGTGGCACACGTGCTGGGGAGCAGCGGCTGCGTTTTCGCGAAGCCCGCCCCCGGCGTGAAAGGGAAGCGAAAGGCTCCCTCCAGGGCCCGGCTCAAAAAGCCGCAAGCCCAAGGCGCAAGGGTGGTTCAACCTGCCCCCGCCGTAATGGAGGTTGAAGCGTAGGCCCGTGGGTGGTGATCGGGGGATCACCGCCCACAGCATGGGCCCCGAGATGACAAGCTCCCCAATGCCCGGGGAGCTCTCGGAGAAGGAGCCGGTTGCGGCTATTGGAAGTGGGCCGGTTGCGGCACGCGCTGCGGGGTCGTGGAAGAATGCTTTGCGATTCCCACGGCCCCGTCAAAGGCGCTGAAGAAGGGCATCGGGGGGTTTTAGACGGTAAACCTCGGCGCACTCCATCTCGCGCCGGGGGAGCCCGTCATACCCCTGCCGCCCTCCCCCGGGGGTGGCGGGGGATACGTAATGTATTTCCCCCCGTCAAAAAAAAAAAAAAAAAAAAAAAAAAAAAAAAAAAAAAAAAAAAAAAAAAAAAGGTTAGGTTAGGTTAGGTTAGGTTAGGTTGGGGCTCAGCCAGTTCGTCCTCGTTCGTGGCCCTGGGCAACGCTTGGGTGCGCCACCTCGTCTTTTGCGGGGTGAGGTACTCACGCGGCTGAAGGCTGGCGCTATCTCTTTCTTCTCTATCTTTCACCACCTATTTTGTTTAACTTTCTTGTTTTTGCATTAGTTTTATTTTGTTTTTCTATCTTTCACCACCTTTTCTTTCATCTCTAACTATCTTTCCTTTTAATTTAACTCTTCTGATGGGGGAGCTCACCCCCGAAAAAAGAGACCGCGACCCGGGGAGTCGGTGTTTAACGGAATGGAAGGTCGCAACAATAAAAGTATTCTCCGGGTGGGTCCCGGCAATGCCGGGGAATCCCACACTCTGTCTTCGGACAGAGTCAGACCCATGTATACGGAGGGGTCAATTGCTGCGAGGTCGGATG